>JAILYF010000159.1:0-103281 GCA_025491095.1 Brachionus asplanchnoidis
TTGTGACTTATTGATCTCCTTTTCACTTCTTGATTGTCCTTTATACCCCTTAATCGTCATTTGTTCTTATTCGCCCTTTAGATTGATCGTCCAAGCGACTTCATGAATATCTATATGACTTGTTGATCGTCCTTTTACTATTAAGATAGTACTAATCACTTCTTGTTCGTCCTAGTAACTTCTTAAACGTCGTTGGGTTTATATCGTCCCTGTGACATAATCGTTCTAAGGTCTTTATCGACTTGTTGACTTGATCTTTCCAGTGTCTTGATCGTCTTTTGGCTTTATTCGTTCTTGTGACTTGATCATCCTTATGAATTGATGATTTTGGTTTCTTGATCGTATTTGTGACTTGATTGTATTTGTGACTTGATCGTCAAAGTGACTTGATTGTCAAAGTGACTTCTTGAACATGCTTGTGACTTATTGATCTGACTTTTCACTTCTTGATAGCCCTTTATTCTCCTTATCGTCATTTGTTCTTATTCGCCCTTTTGATTGATCGGTCAAGCGACTTCATGAATATCTAATGACTTGTTGATCGTCCTTTTACTTTATATATAGAACTAATCACTTCTTGCTCGTCCTTGTTACTTCTTAAACGTCGTTAGGTTTATATCGTCCCTGTGACATAATCGTTATAATGTCTTTATCGACTTGTTGGCTTGATCTTTCCTGTGTCTTGATCGTCTTTTGGCTTTATTCGTTCTTGTGACTTGATCATCCTTATGAATTGATGACTTTGGTTTCTTGATCGTATTTGTGACTTGATTGTCAAAGTGACTTCTTGAACATGCTTGTGACTTATTGATCTTCCTTTTCACTTCTTGATTGTCCTTTGTACTCCTTAATCGTCATTTGTTCTTATTCGCCCTTTAGATTGATCGGTCAAGCGACTTCATGAATATCTAAATGACTTGTTGACCGTCCTTTTACTTTCATGATAGTACTTATCACTTCTTGTTCTCCCTAGTTACTTCTTGAACGTCGTTGGGCTTATATCGTCCCTGTGACTTAATCGTTCTAAGGTCGTTATCGTCTTGTTGACTTGATCTTTCCTGTGTCTTGATCGTCTTTTGGCTTCATATGTTCTTGTGACCTGATCATCCTTATGAATTGATCGTTTTTTATTTCTTGATCGTTTTTGTGACTAGATCGTATTTGTGACTTGATTGTCAAAGTGACTTCTTGAATATGCTTGTGACTTATTGATCTTCCTTTTCACTTCTTGATAGTCCTTTATTCTCCTTAAGCCACATTTGTTCCTACTCGCCCTTTTGGTTGATCGTCAAAGCGTCTTCATGAATATCTAAATGACTTGTTGATCGTCCTTTTACTTTTATGATAGAACTAATCACTTCTTGCTCGTCCTAGTCGTTTCTTAAACGTCGTTGGGTTAATATCGTCCCTGTGACTCAATCGTTCTAAGGTCTTTATCGACTTGTTGACTTGATCTTTCATGTGTCTTGATCGTCTTTTGGCTTCATTCGTTCTTGTGACCTGATCATCCTTATGAATTGATCGTTTTTAATTTCTTGATCGTTTTTGTGACTTGATCGTATTTGTGACTTGATCGTCAAAGTGACTTCTTGAATATGCTTGTGGCTTATTGATCTTCCTTTGCACTTCTTGATAGTCCTTTATTCTCCTTAAGCCACATTTGTTCCTATTCGCCCTTTTGGTTGATCGTCAAAGCGTCTTCATGAATATCTAAATGACTTGTTGATCGTCCTTTTACTTTTACGAACGAACTAATCACTTCTTGTTCGTCCTAGTAACTTCTTAAACGTCGTTGGGTTTATATCGTCCCTGTGACTTAATCGTTTTAAGGTTTTTATCGACTTGTTGACTTGATCTTTCCTGTGTCTTGATCTTCTTTTGGCTTCATTCGTTCTTGTGACCTGATCATCCTTATGAATTAATCGTTTTGGTTTCTTGATCGTTTTTGTGACTTGATCGTATTTGTGACTTGATCGTCAAAGTGACTTGATTGTCAAAGTGACTTCTTGAACATGCTTGTGACTTATTGATCTGACTTTTAACTTCTTGATAGCCCTTTATTCTCCTTAATCGTCATTTGTTCTTATTCGCCCTTTTGATTGATCGGTCAAGCGACTTCATGAATATCTAAATGACTTGTTGATCGTCCTTTTACTTTTATGATAGAACTAATCACTTCTTGTTCGTCCTAGTTACTTCTTAAACGTCGATGGGTTTATATCGTCCCTGTGACTTAATCGTTCTAAGGTCTTTATCGACTTGTTGACTTGATCTTTCCTGTGTCTTGATCTTCTTTTGGCTTCATTCGTTCTTGTGACCTGATCATCCTTATGAATTAATCGTTTTGGTTTCTTGATCGTTTTTGTGACTTGATCGTATTTGTGACTTGATCGTCAAAGTGACTTGATTGTCAAAGTCACTTCTTGAACATGCTTGTGACTTATTGATCTGACTTTTAACTTCTTGATAGCCCTTATTCTCCTTAATCGTCATTTGTTCTTATTCGCCCTTTTGATTGATCGGTCAAGCGACTTCATGAATATCTAAATGACTTGTTGATCGTCCTTTTACTTTTATGAAAGAACTAATCACTTCTTGTTCGTCCTAGTTACTTCTTAAACGTCGATGGGTTTATATCGTCCCTGTGACTTAATCGTTCTAAGGTCTTTATCGACTTGTTGACTTGATCTTTCCTGTGTCTTGATCTTCTTTTGGCTTCATTCGTTCTTGTGACCTGATCATCCTTATGAATTAATCGTTTTGGTTTCTTGATCGTTTTTGTGACTTGATCGTATTTGTGACTTGATCGTCAAAGTGACTTGATTGTCAAAGTGACTTCTTGAACATGCTTGTGACTTATTGATCTGACTTTTAACTTCTTGATAGCCCTTTATTCTCCTTAATCGTCATTTGTTCTTATTCGCCCTTTTGATTGATCGGTCAAGCGACTTCATGAATATCTAAATGACTTGTTGATCGTCCTTTTACTTTTATGATAGAACTAATCACTTCTTGTTCGTCCTAGTTACTTCTTAAACGTCGATGGGTTTATATCGTCCCTGTGACTTAATCGTTCTAAGGTCTTTATCGACTTGTTGACTTAATCTTTCCTGTGTCTTGATCTTCTTTTGGCTTCATTCGTTCTTGTGACCTGATCATCCTTATGAATTAATCGTTTTGGTTTCTTGATCGTTTTTGTGACTTGATCGTATTTGTGACTTGATCGTCAAAGTGACTCGATTGTCAAAGTGACTTCTTGAATATGCTTGTGACTTATTGATCTTCCTTTGCACTTCTTGATAGTCCTTTATTCTCCTTAAGCCACATTTGTTCCTATTCGCCCTTTTGGTTGATCGTCAAAGCGTCTTCATGAATATCTAAATGACTTGTTGATCGTCCTTTTACTTTTACGAAAGAACATATCACTTCTTGTTCGTCCTAATTACTTCTTAAACGTCGTTGGGTTTATATCGTCCCTGTGACTTAATCGTTCTAAGGTCTTAATCGACTTGTTGACTTGATCTTTCCTGTGTCTTGATCGTCTTTTGGCTTTATTCGTTCTTGTGACTTGATCATCCTTATGAATTGATGATTTTGGTTTCTTAATCGTATTTGTGACTTGATTGTCAAAGTGACTTCTTGAACATGCTTGTGACTTATTGATCTGACTTTTCACTTCTTGATAGCCCTTTATTCTCCTTAATCGTCATTTGTTCTTATTCGCCCTTTTGATTGATCGGTCAAGCGACTTCATGAATATCTAAATGACTTGTTGATCGTCCTTTTACTTTTATGATAGAACTAATCACTTCTTGCTCGTCCTAGTTACTTCTTAAACGTCGTTGGGTTAATATCGTCCCTGTGACATAATCGTTCTAAGGTCTTTATCGACTTGTTGACTTGATCTTTCCTGTGTCTTGATCGTCTTTTGGCTTTAATCGTTCTTGTGACTTGATCATCCTTATGAATGGATGATTTTGGTTTCTTGATCGTATTTGTGACTTGATTGTCAAAGTGACTTCTTGAACATGCTTGTGACTTATTGATCTTCCTTTTCACTTCTTGATTGTCCTTTATACTCCTTAATCGTCATTTGTTCTTATTCGCCCTTTAGATTGATCGTCCAAGCGACTTCATGTATATCTATATGACTTGTTGATCGTCCTTTTACTATTATGATAGTACTAATCACTTCTTGTTCGCCCTAGTTACTTCTTGAACGTCGTTGGGCTTATATCGTCCCTGTGACTTAATCGTTCTAAGGTCGTTATCGTCTTGTTGACTTGATCTTTCCTGTGTCTTGATCGTCTTTTGGCTTCATTCGTTCTTGTGACCTGATCATCCTTATGAATTGATGATTTTGGTTTCTTGATCGTATTTGTGACTTGATTGTCAAAGTGACTTCTTGAACATGCTTGTGACTTATTGATCTTCCTTTTCACTTCTTGATTGTCCTTTGTACTCCTTAATCGTCATTTGTTCTTATTCGCCCTTTAGATTGATCGGTCAAGAGACTTCATGAATATCTAAATGACTTGTTGACCGTCCTTTTACTTTCATGATAGTACTTATCACTTCTTGTTCGCCCTAGTTACTTCTCGAACGTCGTTGGGCTTATATCGTCCCTGTGACTTAATCGTTCTAAGGTCGTTATCGTCTTGTTGACTTGATCTTTCCTGTGTCTTGATCGTCTTTTGGCTTCATTCGTTCTTGTGACCTGATCATCCTTATGAATTGATCGTTTTTTATTTCTTGATCGTTTTTGTGACTTGATCGTATTTGTGACTTGATCGTCAAAGTGACTTGATTGTCAAAGTGACTTCTTGAACATGCTTGTGACTTATTGATCTGACTTTTAACTTCTTGATAGCCCTTTATTCTCCTTAATCGTCATTTGTTCTTATTCGCCCTTTTGATTGATCGGTCAAGCGACTTCATGAATATCTAAATGACTTGTTGATCGTCCTTTTACTTTTATGATAGAACTAATCACTACTTGTTCGTCCTAGTTACTTCTTAAACGTCGATGGGTTTATATCGTCCCTGTGACTTAATCGTTCTAAGGTCTTTATCGACTTGTTGACTTGATCTTTCCTGTGTCTTGATCTTCTTTTGGCTTCATTCGTTCTTGTGACCTGATCATCCTTATGAATTAATCGTTTTGGTTTCTTGATCGTTTTTGTGACTTGATCGTATTTGTGACTTGATCGTCAAAGTGACTCGATTGTCAAAGTGACTTCTTGAATATGCTTGTGACTTATTGATCTTCCTTTGCACTTCTTGATAGTCCTTTATTCTCCTTAAGCCACATTTGTTCCTATTCGCCCTTATGGTTGATCGTCAAAGCGTCTTCATGAATATCTAAATGACTTGTTGATCGTCCTTTTACTTTTACGAAAGAACATATCACTTCTTGTTCGTCCTAATTACTTCTTAAACGTCGTTGGGTTTATATCGTCCCTGTGACTTAATCGTTCTAAGGTCTTAATCGACTTGTTGACTTGATCTTTTCCTGTGTCTTGATCGTCTTTTGGCTTTATTCGTTCTTGTGACTTGATCATCCTTATGAATTGATGATTTTGGTTTCTTAATCGTATTTGTGACTTGATTGTCAAAGTGACTTCTTGAACATGCTTGTGACTTATTGATCTGACTTTTCACTTCTTGATAGCCCTTTATTCTCCTTAATCGTCATTTGTTCTTATTCGCCCTTTTGATTGATCGGTCAAGCGACTTCATGAATATCTAAATGACTTGTTGATCGTCCTTTTACTTTTATGATAGAACTAATCACTTCTTGCTCGTCCTAGTTACTTCTTAAACGTCGTTGGGTTAATATCGTCCCTGTGACATAATCGTTCTAAGGTCTTTATCGACTTGTTGACTTGATCTTTCCTGTGTCTTGATCGTCTTTTGGCTTTAATCGTTCTTGTGACTTGATCATCCTTATGAATGGATGATTTTGGTTTCTTGATCGTATTTGTGACTTGATTGTCAAAGTGACTTCTTGAACATGCTTGTGACTTATTGATCTTCCTTTTCACTTCTTGATTGTCCTTTGTACTCCTTAATCGTCATTTGTTCTTATTCGCCCTTTAGATTGATCGGTCAAGAGACTTCATGAATATCTAAATGACTTGTTGATCGTCCTTTTACTTTTATGATAGTACTAATCACTTCTTGTTCGCCCTAGTTACTTCTTGAACGTCGTTGGGCTTATATCGTCCCTGTGACTTAATCGTTCTAAGGTCGTTATCGTCTTGTTGACTTGATCTTTCCTGTGTCTTGATCGTCTTTTGGCTTCATTCGTTCTTGTGACCTGATCATCCTTATGAATTGATGATTTTGGTTTCTTGATCGTATTTGTGACTTGATTGTCAAAGTGACTTCTTGAACATGCTTGTGACTTATTGATCTTCCTTTCACTTCTTGATTGTCCTTTGTACTCCTTAATCGTCATTTGTTCTTATTCGCCCTTTAGATTGATCGGTCAAGAGACTTCATGAATATCTAAATGACTTGTTGACCGTCCTTTTACTTTCATGATAGTACTTATCACTTCTTGTTCGCCCTAGTTACTTCTCGAACGTCGTTGGGCTTATATCGTCCCTGTGACTTAATCGTTCTAAGGTCGTTATCGTCTTGTTGACTTGATCTTTCCTGTGTCTTGATCGTCTTTTGGCTTCATTCGTTCTTGTGACCTGATCATCCTTATGAATTGATCGTTTTTTATTTCTTGATCGTTTTTGTGACTTGATCGTATTTGTGACTTGATCGTCAAAGTGACTTGATTGTCAAAGTGACTTCTTGAACATGCTTGTGACTTATTGATCTGACTTTTCACTTCTTGATAGCCCTTTATTCTCCTTAATCGTCATTTGTTCTTATTCGCCCTTTTGATTGATCGGTCAAGCGACTTCATGAATATCTAAATGACTTGTAGATCGTCCTTTTACTTTTATGATAGAACTAATCACTTCTTGCTCGTCCTAGTTACTTGTTTAACGTCGTTGGGTTAATATCGTCCCTGTGTTATAATCGTTCTAAGGTCTTTATCGACTTGTTGACTTGATCTTTCCTGTGTCTTGATCGTCTTTTGGCTTTAATCGTTCTTGTGACTTGATCATCCTTATGAATGGATGATTTTGGTTTCTTGATCGTATTTGTGACTTGATTGTCAAAGTGACTTCTTGAACATGCTTGTGACTTATTGATCTTCCTTTTCACTTCTTGATTGTCCTTTATACTCCTTAATCGTCATTTGTTCTTATTCGCCCTTTAGATTGATCGTCCAAACGACTTCATGTATATCTATATGACTTGTTGATCGTCCTTTTACTATTATGATAGTACTAATCACTTCTTGTTCGCCCTAGTTACTTCTTGAACGTCGTTGGGCTTATATCGTCCCTGTGACTTAATCGTTCTAAGGTCGTTATCGTCTTGTTGACTTGATCTTTCCTGTGTCTTGATCGTCTTTTGGCTTCATTCGTTCTTGTGACCTGATCATCCTTATGAATTGATGATTTTGGTTTCTTGATCGTATTTGTGACTTGATTGTCAAAGTGACTTCTTGAACATGCTTGTGACTTATTGATCTTCCTTTTCACTTCTTGATTGTCCTTTGTACTCCTTAATCGTCATTTGTTCTTATTCGCCCTTTAGATTGATCGGTCAAGCGACTTCATGAATATCTAAATGACTTGTAGATCGTCCTTTTACTTTTATGATAGAACTAATCACTTCTTGCTCGTCCTAGTTACTTCTTTAACGTCGTTGGGTTAATATCGTCCCTGTGTTATAATCGTTCTAAGGTCTTTATCGACTTGTTGACTTGATCTTTCCTGTGTCTTGATCGTCTTTTGGCTTCATTCGTTCTTGTGACCTGATCATCCTTATGAATTGATGATTTTGGTTTCTTGATCGTATTTGTGACTTGATTGTCAAAGTGACTTCTTGAACATGCTTGTGACTTATTGATCTTCCTTTTCACTTCTTGATTGTCCTTTGTACTCCTTAATCGTCATTTGTTCTTATTCGCCCTTTAGATTGATCGGTCAAGAGACTTCATGAATATCTAAATGACTTGTTGACCGTCCTTTTACTTTCATGATAGTACTTATCACTTCTTGTTCGCCCTAGTTACTTCTCGAACGTCGTTGGGCTTATATCGTCCCTGTGACTTAATCGTTCTAAGGTCGTTATCGTCTTGTTGACTTGATCTTTCCTGTGTCTTGATCGTCTTTTGGCTTCATTCGTTCTTGTGACCTGATCATCCTTATGAATTGATGATTTTGGTTTCTTGATCGTATTTGTGACTTGATTGTCAAAGTGACTTCTTGAACATGCTTGTGACTTATTGATCTTCCTTTTCACTTCTTGATTGTCCTTTGTACTCCTTAATCGTCATTTGTTCTTATTCGCCCTTTAGATTGATCGGTCAAGAGACTTCATGAATATCTAAATGACTTGTTGACCGTCCTTTTACTTTCATGATAGTACTTATCACTTCTTGTTCGCCCTAGTTACTTCTCGAACGTCGTTGGGCTTATATCGTCCCTGTGACTTAATCGTTCTAAGGTCGTTATCGTCTTGTTGACTTGATCTTTCCTGTGTCTTGATCGTCTTTTGGCTTCATTCGTTCTTGTGACCTGATCATCCTTATGAATTGATCGTTTTTTATTTCTTGATCGTTTTTGTGACTTGATCGTATTTGTGACTTGATCGTCTAAGTGACTTGATTGTCAAAGTGACTTCTTGAACATGCTTGTGACTTATTGATCTGACTTTTCACTTCTTGATAGCCCTTTATTCTCCTTAATCGTCATTTGTTCTTATTCGCCCTTTTGATTGATCGGTCAAGCGACTTCAAGAATATCTAAATGACTTGTAGATCGTCCTTTTACTTTTATGATAGAACTAATCACTTCTTGCTCGTCCTAGTTACTTCTTAAACGTCGTTGGGTTAATATCGTCCCTGTGTTATAATCGTTCTAAGGTCTTTATCGACTTGTTGACTTGATCTTTCCTGTGTCTTGATCGTCTTTTGGCTTCATTCGTTCTTGTGACCTGATCATCCTTATGAATTGATGATTTTGGTTTCTTGATCGTATTTGTGACTTGATTGTCAAAGTGACTTCTTGAACATGCTTGTGACTTATTGATCTTCCTTTTCACTTCTTGATTGTCCTTTGTACTCCTTAATCGTCATTTGTTCTTATTCGCCCTTTAGATTGATCGGTCAAGAGACTTCATGAATATCTAAATGACTTGTTGACCGTCCTTTTACTTTCATGATAGTACTTATCACTTCTTGTTCGCCCTAGTTACTTCTCGAACGTCGTTGGGCTTATATCGTCCCTGTGACTTAATCGTTCTAAGGTCGTTATCGTCTTGTTGACTTGATCTTTCCTGTGTCTTGATCGTCTTTTGGCTTCATTCGTTCTTGTGACCTGATCATCCTTATGAATTGATCGTTTTTTATTTCTTGATCGTTTTTGTGACTTGATCGTATTTGTGACTTGATCGTCTAAGTGACTTGATTGTCAAAGTGACTTCTTGAACATGCTTGTGACTTATTGATCTGACTTTTCACTTCTTGATAGCCCTTTATTCTCCTTAATCGTCATTTGTTCTTATTCGCCCTTTTGATTGATCGGTCAAGCGACTTCAAGAATATCTAAATGACTTGTAGATCGTCCTTTTACTTTTATGATAGAACTAATCACTTCTTGCTCGTCCTAGTTACTTCTTAAACGTCGTTGGGTTAATATCGTCCCTGTGTTATAATCGTTCTAAGGTCGTTATCGTCTTGTTGACTTGATCTTTCCTGTGTCTTGATCGTCTTTTGGCTTCATTCGTTCTTGTGACCTGATCATCCTTATGAATTGATGATTTTGGTTTCTTGATCGTATTTGTGACTTGATTGTCAAAGTGACTTCTTGAACATGCTTGTGACTTATTGATCTTCCTTTTCACTTCTTGATTGTCCTTTGTACTCCTTAATCGTCATTTGTTCTTATTCGCCCTTTAGATTGATCGGTCAAGAGACTTCATGAATATCTAAATGACTTGTTGACCGTCCTTTTACTTTCATGATAGTACTTATCACTTCTTGTTCGCCCTAGTTACTTCTCGAACGTCGTTGGGCTTATATCGTCCCTGTGACTTAATCGTTCTAAGGTCGTTATCGTCTTGTTGACTTGATCTTTCCTGTGTCTTGATCGTCTTTTGGCTTCATTCGTTCTTGTGACCTGATCATCCTTATGAATTGATCGTTTTTTATTTCTTGATCGTTTTTGTGACTTGATCGTATTTGTGACTTGATCGTCAAAGTGACTTGATTGTCAAAGTGACTTCTTGAATATGCTTGTGACTTATTGATCTTCCTCTGCACTTCTTGATAGTCCTTTATTCTCCTTAAGCCACATTTGTTCCTATTCGCCCTTTTGGTTGATCGTCAAAGCGTCTTCATGAATATCTAAATGACTTGTTGATCGTCCTTTTACTTTTACGAACGAACTAATCACTTCTTGTTCGTCCTAGTAACTTCTTAAACGTCGTTGGGTTTATATCGTCCCTGTGACTTAATCGTTCTAAGGTCTTTATCGACTTGTTGACTTGACCTTTCCTGTGTCTTGATCTTCTTTTGGCTTCATTCGTTCTTGTGACCTGATCATCCTTATGAATTAATCGTTTTGGTTTCTTGATCGTTTTTGTGACTTGATCGTATTTGTGACTTGATCGTCAAAGTGACTTGATTGTCAAAGTGACTTCTTGAACATGCTTGTGACTTATTGATCTGACTTTTAACTTCTTGATAGCCCTTTATTCTCCTTAATCGTCATTTGTTCTTATTCGCCCTTTTGATTGATCGGTCAAGCGACTTCATGAATATCTAAATGACTTGTTGATCGTCCTTTTACTTTCATGATAGTACTTATCACTTCTTGTTCGTCCTAGTTACTTCTTAAACGTCGATGGGTTTATATCGTCCCTGTGACTTAATCGTTCTAAGGTCTTTATCGACTTGTTGACTTGATCTTTCCTGTGTCTTGATCTTCTCTTGGCTTCATTCGTTCTTGTGACCTGATCATCCTTATGAATTAATCGTTTTGGTATCTTGATCGTTTTTGTGACTTGATCGTATTTGTGACTTGATCGTCAAAGTGACTTGATTGTCAAAGTGACTTCTTGAACATGCTTGTGACTTAAATCTGACTTTTCACTTCTTGATAGCCCTTTATTCTCCTTAATCGTCATTTGTTCTTATTCGCCCTTTTGATTGATCGGTCAAGCGACTTCATGAATATCTAAATGACTTGTTGATCGTCCTTTTACTTTTATGATAGAACTAATCACTTCTTGCTGGTCCTAGTCGTTTCTTAAACGTCGTTGGGTTAATATCGTCCCTGTGACTCAATCGTTCTAAGGTCTTTATCGACTTGTTGACTTGATCTTTCATGTGTCTTGATCGTCTTTTGGCTTCATTCGTTCTTGTGACTTGATCATCCTTATTAATTGATGATGTTGGTTTCTTGATCGTATTTGTGACTTGATTGTCAAAGTGACTTCTTGAACATGCTTGTGACTTATTGATCTTCCTTTTCACTTCTTGATAGTCCTTTATACTCCTTAATCGTCATTTGTTCTTATTCGCCCTTTAGATTGATCGTCCAAGCGACTTCATGTATATCTTTATGACTTGTTGATCGTCCTTTTACTATTATGATAGTACGAATCACTTCTTGTTCGCCCTAGTTACTTCTTGAACGTCGTTGGGCTTATATCGTCCCTGTGACTTAATCGTTCTAAGGTCGTTATCGTCTTGTTGACTTGATCTTTCCTGTGTCTAGTTCGTCTTTTGGCTTCATTCGTTCTTGTGACCTCATCATCCTTATGAATTGATCGTTTTTTATTTCTTGATCGTTTTTGTGACTTGATCGTCAAAGTGACTTGATCGTCAAAGTGACTTCTTGAACATGCTTGTGACTTATTGATCTTCCTTTTCACTTCTTGATAGTCCTTTATACTTCTTAATCGTCATTTGTTCTTATTCGACCTTTTGATTGATCGGTCAAGCGACTTCATGAATATCTAAATGACTTGTTGATCGTCCTTTTACTTTGATGATAGAACTAATCACTTCTTGCTCGTCCTAGTTACTTATTAATCGTCGATTGGTTTATTTCGTCCCTGTGACTTATTCGTTCTAAGGTCTTGATCGTCTTGTTGACTTGATCTTTCCTGTGTCTTGATCGTCTTTTGGCTTCATTCGTTCTTGTGATCTGATCATCCTCATGAATTGATCGTTTCGGTTTCTTGATCGTTTTTGTGACTTGATCGTATTTGTGACTTGATCGTCAAAGTGACTTGATCGTCAAAGTGACTTCTTGAACATGCTTGTGACTTATTTATCTTCCTTTTCACTTCTTGATAGTCCTTTATACTCCTAAATCGTCATTTGTTCCTATTCGCCCTTTTGATTGATCGGTCAAGCGACTTCATGAATATCTAAATGACTTGTAATGACTTGATCGTCCTTTTACTTTTACGATAGAACTAACCACTTTTTGTTCGTCCTAGTTACTTCTTAAACGTCGTTGGGCTTATTTCCTCCCTGTGACTTAATCGTTCAAAGGTCTTGATCGTCTTGCTGACTTGATCTTTCCTGTGTCTGGATCGTCTTTTGGCTTCATTCGTTCTTGTGACTTGAACATCCTTATGAATTAATCGTTTTGGTTTCTTGATCGTATTTGAGTCTTGATATTCAAAGTGACTTCTTGAACATGCTTGTGTATTATTGGTCTTCCTTTTCACTCCTTGATAGTCCTTTATATTCATAATCGTCTTGTGATCTTTTTAGTCCCTATGGCTTTGTCGTCCTAGCGACTTCATGGATATCAAAGTGGCTTGTTTTTCGTCCCTTTAACTTCTTGATTGTCCAAAATACTTCTTGATTGTCCATGTCAGTTCTTGATCGTATTTCGGCTTCATTCGCTCTTGTGACTTGATCATCCCCGTGAATTGATCGTTTTGACTTTTTGATCGTTTTTGTGACTTGATCGTATTTGTGAATTGATCGTCAAAGTGACTAGATTGTCAAAGTGACTTTTTGAACATGCTTGTGACTTATTGATCTACCTTTTCACTTCTTGATGGTACTTTATCCTCCTTAATCGTCATTTGTTCCTATTCGCCCTTTTGATTGATCGTCCAAGCGACTTCATGAATATCTAAATGACTTGTTGATCGTCCTTTTGCTTTACGACAGAACTAATCACTTCTTGTTCGTCCTAGTTACTTCTTAAACGTCGTTGGGTTTAAATCGTCCTTGTGACTTAATTGTGTTAAGGTCGTTATCGTCTTGTTGTCTTGATCGTTCCTGTGTCTTGATCGTCTTTTGGCTTCATTCGTTCTTGTGACCTGATCATCCTCATGAATTGATCGTTTCGGTATCTTGATCGTATTTGTGACTTGATCGTCAAAGTTACTTGATCGTCAAAGTGACTTCTTGAACATGCTTGTGACTTATTGATCTTCCTTTTCACTTCTTGATAGTCCTTTATACTCCTAAATCGTCATTTGTTCCTATTCGCCCTTTTGATTGATCGGTCAAGCGACTTCATGAATATCTAAATGACTTGTAATGACTTGATCGTCCTTTTACTTTTACGATAGAACTAACCACTTTTTGTTCGTCCTAGTTACTTCTTAAACGTCGTTCGGCTTATTTCCTCCCTGTTACTTAATCGTTCAAAGGTCTTGATCGTCTTGCTGACTTGATCTTTCCTGTGTCTTGATCGTCTTTTGGCTTCATTCGTTCTTGTGACTTGAACATCCTTATGAATTAATCGTTTTGGTTTCTTGATCGTATTTGTGACTTGATTGTCAAAGTGACTTGATTGTCAAAGTAATTTCTTGAAAATGCTTGTGACATATTGATTTTCCCTTTCACTTCTTGATAGTCTTATATACTTAATGATCGTCATTTGTTCCTATTCGCCCTTTTGATTGATCGTCCAAGCGACTTTATGAATATCTAAATGACTTGTCGATCTTCCTTTTACTTTCATGATAGTACTAATCACTCCTCATTCTCCCTAGCTACTTCTTGAACGTCGTTGGGCTTATATCGTTCCTGTGACTTAATCGTTCTAAGGTCTTGATCGTCTTGTTGACTTGATCTTTCCTGTGTCTTGATCGTCTTTTGGCTTCATTCGTTCTTGTGACTTGATCATCCTTATGAATTAATCGTTTTGGTTTCTTGATCGTATTTGAGTCTTGATATTCAAAGTGACTTCTTGAACATGCTTGTGTAATATTGAACTTCCTTTTCACTCCTTGATAGTCCTATATACTTCATAATCGTCTTGTGATCTTATTAGTCCCTATGGCTTAGTCGTCCTAGCAACTTCATGCATATCAAAGTGGCTTGTTTTTCGTCCCTTTAACTTCTTGATTGTCCAAAATACTTCTTGATTGTCCATGTCAGTTCTTGATCGTATTTCGGCTTCATTCGCTCTTGTGACTTGATCATCCCCGTGAATTGATCGTTTGATTTTTTGATCGTTTTTGTGACTTGATCGTATTTGTGAATTGATCGTCAAAGTGACTAGATTGTCAAAGTGACTTTTTGAACATGCTTGTGACTTATTGATCTACCTTTTCACTTCTTGATGGTACTTTATCCTCCTTAATCGTCATTTGTTCCTATTCGCCCTTTTGGTTGATCGTCAAAGCGTCTTCATGAATATCTAAATGACTTGTCGATCTTCCATTTGCTTTTACGACAGAACTAATCACTTCTTGTTCGTCCTAGTTACTTCTTAAACGTCGTTGGGTTTATATCGTCCTTGTGACTTAATCGTTCTAAGGTCGTTATCGTCTTGTTGACTTGATCGTTACTGTGTCTTGATCGTCTTTTGGCTTCATTCGTTCTTGTGACCTGATCATCCTCATGAATTGATCGTTTCGGTTTCTTGATCGTATTTGTGACTTGATCGTCAAAGTTACTTGATCGTATTTGTGACTTCTTGAACATGCTTGTGACTTATTGATCTTCCTTTTCACTTCTTGATGGTACTTTATCCTCCTTAATCGTCTTTTGTTCCTATTCGCCCTTTTGATTGATCTTCCAAGCGACTTCATGAATATCTAAATGACTTGTTGATCGTCCTTTTGCTTTTACGACAGAACTAATCACTTCTTGTTCGTCCTAGTTACTTCTTAAACGTCGTTGGGTTTAGATCGTCCTTGTGACTTAATCGTGTTAAGGTCGTTATCGTCTTGTTGACTTGATCGTTCCTGTGTCTTGATCGTCTTTTGGCTTCATTCGTTCTTGTGACCTGATCATCCTCATGAATTGATCGTTTCGGTTTCTTGATCGTATTTGTGACTTGATCGTCAAAGTTACTTGATCGTCAAAGTGACTTCTTGAACATGCTTGTGACTTATTATTCTTTCTTTTCACTTCTTGATTGTCCTATATACTTCATGATCGTCATTTGTTCCTATTCGCCTTTTTGATTGATCGTCCAAGCGACTTTATGAATATCTAAATGACTTGTCGATCTTCCTTTTACTTTCATGATAGTACTAATCACTTCTTGTTTCACCTAGCTACGTCTTGAACGTCGTTGGGCTTATATCGTCCCTGTGACTTAATCGTTCTAAGGTCTTGATCGTCTTGTTGACTTGATCTTTCCTGTGTCTTGATCGTCTTTTGGCTTCATTCGTTCTTGTGACTTGAACATCCTTATGAATTAATTGTTTTGGTTTCTTGATCGTATTTGAGTCTTGATATTCAAAGTGACTTCTTGAACATGTTTGTGTATTATTGGTCTTCCTTTTCACTCCTTGATAGTCCTATATACTTCATAATCGTCTTGTGATCTTATTAGTCCCTATGGCTTTGTCGTCCTAGCAACTTCATGGATATCAAAGTGGCTTGTTTTTCGTCCCTTTAACTTCTTGATAGTCCAAAATACTTCTTGATTGTCCTTGTCAGTTCTTGATCGTATTTCGGCTTCATTCGCTCTTGTGACTTGATCATCCCCGTGAATTGATCGTTTTGGTTTTTTGATCGTTTTTGTGACTTGAGCTCTTTTGTGACTTGATCGTCAAAGTGACTTGATTGTCAAAGTGACTTCTTGAACATGCTTGTGACTTATTGATCTACCTTTTCACTTCTTGATAGTCCTTTATCCTCCTTAATCGTCATTTGTTCCTATCCGCCCTTTTGGTTGATCGTCAAAGCGTCTTCATGAATATCTTAATGACTTTTTGATCGTCCTTTTGCTTTTACGACAGAACTAATCACTTCTTGTTCGTCCTAGTTACTTCTTAAACGTCGTTGGGTTTATATCGTCCCTGTTACTTAATCGTTCTAAGGTCTTTATCGACTTGTTGACTTGATCTTTTCTGTGAGTTGATCATCCTTATGAATTGATAGTTTTGGTTTCTTGATCGTATTTGTGACTTGATCGTCAAAGTGACTTCTTGAACATGATTGTGACTTATTGATCTTCCTTTTCACTTTTTGATAGTCCTTTATACTCCTTAATCGTCATTTGTTCTTATTCGCCCTTTAGATTGATCGTCCAAGCGACTTCATGTATATCTATATGACTTGCTGATCGTCCTTTTACGTATATGATAGTACTTATCACTTCTTGTTCGCCCTAGTTACTTCTTGAACGTCGTTTGGCTTATATCGTCCCTGTAACTTAATCGTTCTAATGTCGTTATCGTCTTGTTGACTTGATCTATCCTGTGTCTCGATCGTCTTTTGGCTTCATTCGTTCTTTTGACCTGATATTCCTCATGAATTGATCGTTTTGGTTTCTTGATCGTTTTTGTGACTTGATCGTATTTGTGACTTGATAGTCAAAGTGACTTGATTGTCAAAGTGACTTCTTGAACATGCTTGTGACTTATTGGTCTTCCTTTTCACTTCTTGATAGTCCTTTATACTCCTTAATCGTCATTTGTTCTTATTCGCCCTTTAGATTGATCGTCCAAGCGACTTCATGTATATCTATATGACTTGTTGATCGTCCTTTTACTTTGATGATAGAACTAATCACTTCTTGCTCGTCCTAGTTACTTCTTAATCGTCGATGGGTTTATTTCGTCCCTTTGACTTAATCGTTCTAATGTCGTTATCGTCTTGTTGACTTGATCTTTCCTGTGTCTTGATCGTCTTTCGGCTTCATTCGTTCTTGTGACTTGAACATCCTTATGAATTAATCGTTTTGGCTTCTTGATCGTATTTGTGACTTGATCGTCAAAGTGACTTGATTGTCAAAGTGACTTCTTGAAAATGCTTGTGACTTATTGATCTTCCTTTTCACTTCTTGATAGTCCTATATACTTCATGATCGTCATTTGTTCCTATTCGCCCTTTGGATTGATCGTCCAAGCGACTTTATGAATATCTAAATGACTTGTCGATCGTCCTTTTCCTATTATGATAGTACTAATCACTTCTTGTTCGCCCTAGTTACTTCTTGAACGTCGTTGGGCTTATATCGTCCCTGAGACTTAAACGTTCTAAGGTCGTTATCGTCTTGTTGACTTGATCTTTCCTGTGTCTTGATCGTCTTTTGGCTTCATTCTTTCTTGTGACCTGATATTCCTCATGAATTGATCGTTTTGGTTTCTTGATCGTTTTTGTGACTTGATCGTATTAATGACTTGATAGTCAAAGTGACTTGATTGTCAAAGTGACTTCTTGAACATGCTTGTGACTTATTGGTCTTCCTTTTCACTTCTTGATAGTCCTTTATACTCCTTAATCGTCATTTGTTCTTATTCGCCCTTTAGATTGATCGTCCAAGCGACTTCATGTATATCTATATGACTTGTAGATCGTCCTTTTACTTTGATTATAGAACTAATCACTTCTTGGTCGTCCTAGTTACTTCTTAATCGTCGATGGGTTTATTTCGTCCCTGTGACTTAATCGTTCTAAGGTCGTTATCGTCTTGTTGACTTGATCTTTCCTGTGTCTTGATCGTCTTTCGGCTTCATTCGTTCTTGTGACTTGAACATCCTCATGAATTGATCGTTTTGTATTTCTTGATCAATTTTGTGACTTGATCGTATTTGTGACTTGATCATCAAAGTGACTTGATTGTCAAAGTGACTTCTTGAACATGCTTGTGACTTATTGATCTTCCTTTTCACTTCTTGATAGTCCTTTATTCTCCTTAATCGTCATTTGTTCTTATTCGACCTTTTGATTGATCGGTCAAGCGACTTCATGAATATCTAAATGACTTGTTGATCGTCCTTTTACTTTGATGATAGAACTAATCACTTCTTGCTCGTCCTAGTTACTTCTTAATCGTCGATGGGTTTATTTCGTATTTGTGACTTAATCGTTCTAAGGTCTTGATCGTCTTGTTGACTTGATCTTTTCTGTGTCTTGATCGTCTTTCGGCTTCATTCGTTCTTGTGACTTGAACATCCTTATGAATTAATCGTTTTGGCTTCTTGATCGTATTTGTGACTTGATCGTCAAAGTGACTTGAATGTCAAAGTAATTTCTTGAAAATGCTTGTGACATATTGATCTTTCTTTTCATTTCTTGATAGTCCTATATACTTCATGATCGTCATTTGTTCCTATTCGCCCTTTTGATTGATCGTCCAAGCGACTTTATGAATATCTAAATGACTTGTCGATCGTCCTTTTACTTTAATGATAGTTTTAATCACTTCGTGTTCTTCCTAGCTACTTCTTGAACGTCGTTGGGCCTATATCGTCCCTGTGACTTAATCGTTCTAAGGTCTTGATCGTATTGTTGACTAGATCTTTCCTGCGTCTTGATCGTCTTTTGGCTTCATTCGTTCTTGTGACTTGAACATCCTTATGAATCAATCGTTTTGGTTTCTTGATCGTATTTTAGTCTTGATTTTCAAAGTGACTTCTTGAACATGCTTGTGACTAATTGATCTTCCTTTTCACTCCTTGATAGTCCTATATACTTCATAATCGTCTTGTGATCTTATTAGTCCCTATGGCTTTGTCGTCCTAGCAACTTCATGTATATCAAAGTGGCTTGTTTTTCGTCCCTTTAACTTCTTGATAGTCCAAAGATACTTCTTGATTGTCCTTGTCAGTTCTTGATCGTATTTCGGCTTCATTCGTTCTTTTGACTTGATCATCCCCGTGAATTGATCGTTTTGGTTTCTTGATCGTTTTTGTGACTTAATCGTATTTATGACTTGATAGTCAAAGTGACTTGATTGTCAAAGTGACTTCTTGAACATGCTTGTGACTTATTGATCTATCTTTTCACTTCTTGATTGTTCTTTATCCTCCATAATCGTCATTTGTTCCTATTCGCCCTTTTGGTTGATCGTCAAAGCGACATCATGAATACCTAAATGACTTGTTGATCGTCCTTTTACTTTTACGATAGAACTTACCACTTCTTGTTCGTCCTTTTTACTTCTTGAACGTCGTTTGGCTTATATCGTGCCTGTGACTTAATCGTTCTAAGGTCTTGATCGTCTTTTGGCTTCATTCGTTCTTATAACCTGATCATCCTCATGAATTGATCGTTTTGGTTTCTTGATCGTTTTTGTGACTTGATCGTATTTGTGACTTGATCGTCAAAGTGACTTGATTGTCAAAGTGACTTCTTGAAAATGCTTGTGACTTAATGATCTTCCTTTTCACTTCTTGATAGTCCTTTATACTCCTTAATCGTCATTTGTTATTATTCGCCCTTTTGATTGATCGGTCAAGCGACTTCATGAATATCTAAATGACTTGTTGATTGTCCTTTTACTTTTACGATAGAACTTACCACTTCTTGTTCGTCCTTTTTACTTCTTGAACGTCGTTTGGCTTATATCGTGCCTGTTACTTAATCGTTCTAAGGTCTTGATCGTCTTTTGGCTTCATTCGTTCTTATAACCTGATCATCCTCATGAATTGATCGTTTTGGTTTCTTGATCGTTTTTGTGACTTGATCGTATTTGTGACTTGATCGTCAAAGTGACTTGATTGTCAAAGTGACTTCTTGAAAATGCTTGTGACTTAATGATCTTCCTTTTCACTTCTTGATAGTCCTTTATACTCCTTAATCGTCATTTGTTATTATTCGCCCTTTTGATTGATCGGTCAAGCGACTTCATGAATATCTAAATGACTTGTTGATTGTCCTTTTACTTTTACGATAGAACTTACCACTTCTTGTTCGTCCTTTTTACTTCTTGAACGTCGTTTGGCTTATATCGTGCCTGTTACTTAATCGTTCTAAGGTCTTGATCGTCTTGTTGACTAGATCTTTCCTGTGTCTTGATCGTCTTTTGGCTTCATTCGTTCTTGTGACCTGATCATCCTCATGAATTGATCGTTTTGGTTTCTTGATCGTATTTGTGACTTGATTGTCAAAGTGACTTCTTGAACATGCTTGTGACTCATTGATCTTCCTTTTCACTTCTTGACAGTCCTTTATACTCCTTAATCGTCATTTGTACTTATTCGCCCTTTTGGTTGATCGTGATAGCGACTTCATGAATACCTAAATGACTTGTAGATCGTCCTTTTACTTTCATGATAGTACAAATCACTTCTTTTTCGACCTAGTTACTTCTTGAGCGTCGTTGGGTTTATTTCGTCCTTGTGACTTAATCGTTGTTAGGTCTTGATCGTCTTGTTGACTTGATCTTTCCTGTGTCTTGATCGTCTTTCGGCTTCATTCGTTCTTGTGACTTGATCATCATCATTAATTGATCGCTTTTTATTTATTGATCGTATTTGTGACTTGAACGTCAAAGTGACTTGATTGTCAAAGTGACTTCTTGAACATGCTTTTGTATTATTGATCTTCCTTTTCACTTCTTGATAGTCCTTTATACTCCTTAATCGTCATTTGTACTTATTCGCCCTTTTGGTTGATCGTCATAGCGACTTCATGAATACCTAAATGACTTGTAGATCGTCCTTTTACTTTCATGATAGTACTAATCACTTCTTTTTCGACCTAGCTACTTCTTGAGCGTCGTTGGGTTTATTTCGTCCTTGTGACTTAATCGTTCTAAGGTCTTGATCGTCTTGTTGACTTGATCTTTCCTGTGTCTTGATCGTCTTTTGGCTTCATTCGTTCTTGTGACCTGATCATCCTCATGAATTGATCGTTTTGGTTTCTTGATCGTATTTGTGACTTGATTGTCAAAGTGACTTCTTGAACATGCTTGTGACTTATTGATCTTCTTTTTCACTTTTTAATAGTCCTTTATACTCCTTAATTTTCATTTTTTCTTATTCGCCCTTTTGATTGATCGTCATACCGACTTCATGAATATCTAAATGACCTGTTGATCGTCTTTTTACTTTTACGATAGAACTAACCACTTCTTGTTCGTCCTTGTTACTTCTTAAACGTCGTTTGGTTTATTTCGTCCTTGTGACTTAATCGTTCAAAGGTCTTGATCGTCTTGTTGACTTGATCTTTCCTGTGTCTTGATCGTCTTTTGGCTACATTCGTTCTTGTGACTTGATCATCATTATGAATTGATTGTTTTGGTTTCTTGATTGTATTTGTGACTTGATTGTCAAAGTGACTTCTTGAACATGCTTTTGACTTATTGATCTCCCTTTTCACTTCTTGATAGTCCTTTATACTCCTTAATCGTCATTTGTACTTATTCGCCCTTTTGGTTGATCGTCATAGCGACTTCATGAATACCTAAATGACTTGTAGATCGTCCTTTTACTTTCATGATAGTACTAATCACTTCTTTATCGACCTAGTTACTTCTTGAGCGTCGTTGGGTTTATTTCGTCCTTGTGACTTAGTCGTTCTAAGGTCTTGATCGTCTTGTTGACTTGATCTTTCCTGTGTCTTGATCGTCTTTCGGCTTCATTCGTTCTTGTGACTTGATCATCATCATTAATTGATCGCTTTTTATTTCTTGATCGTATTTGTGACTTGAACGTCAAAGTGACTTGATTGTCAAAGTGACTTCTTGAACATGCTTTTGTATTATTGATCTTCCTTTTCACTTCTTGATAGTCCTTTATACTCCTTAATCGTCATTTGTACTTATTCGCCCTTTTGGTTGATCGTCATAGCGACTTCATGAATACCTAAATGACTTGTAGATCGTCCTTTTACTTTCATGATAGTACTAATCACTTCTTTTTCGACCTAGCTACTTCTTGAGCGTCGTTGGGTTTATTTCGTCCTTGTGACTTAATCGTTCTTAGGTCTTGATCGTCTTGTTGACTTGATCTTTCCTGTGTCTTGATCGTCTTTTGGCTTCATTCTTTCTTGTGACCTGATCATCCTCATGAATTGATCGTTTTGGTTTCTTGATCGTATTTGTGACTTGATTGTCAAAGTGACTTCTTGAACATGCTTGTGACTTATTGATCTTCTTTTTCACTTTTTAATAGTCCTTTATACTCCTTAATTTTCATTTTTTCTTATTCGCCCTTTTGATTGATCGTCATACCGACTTCATGAATATCTAAATGACCTGTTGATCGTCTTTTTACTTTTAAGATAGAACTAACCACTTCTTGTTCGTCCTTGTTACTTCTTAAACGTCGTTGGGTTTATATCGTGCCTGTGACTTAATCGTTCTAAGGTCTTGATCGTCTTGTTTCTTGATCGTTTTTGTGACTTGATCGTATTTATGACTTGATAGTCAAAGTGACTTGATTGTCAAAGTGACTTCTTAAACATGCTTTTGTATTATTGATCTTCCTTTTCACTTCTTGATAGTCCTTTATACTCCTTAATCGTGATTTGATCTTATTCGCCCTTTTGGTTGATCGCCAAAGCGACTTCATGAATACCTAAATGACTTTTTGATCGTCCTTTTACTTTCATGATAGGACTAATCACTCTTTGTTCGCCCTAGTTACTTCTTGAGCGTCGTTGGGTCTATTTCGTCCCTGTGACTTAATCGTTCTAAGGTCTTGATCGTCTTGTTGACTTGATCTTTCCTGTGTCTTGATCGTCTTTCGGCTTCATTCGTTCTTGTGACTTGATCATCATCATTAATTGATCGCTTTTTATTTCTTGATCATTTTTGTGACTTGATCGTATTTGTGACTTGATCGTCAAAGTGACCTCTTGAACATGCTTTTGACTTATTGATCTTCCTTTTCACTTCTTGATAGTACTTTATACTCCTTAATCGTCATTTGTACTTATTCGCCCTTTTGTTTGATCGTCATAGCGACTTCATGAATACCTAAATGACTTGTAGATCGTCCTTTTACTTTCATGATAGTACTAATCACTTCTTGTTCGCCATAGATACTTCTTGAACGTCGTTGGGCTTATATCGTCCCGGTGACTTAATCGTTCTAAGGTCTTAATCGTCTTGTTTACTTGATCTTTCCTGTGTCTTGATCGTCTTTTGGCTTCATTAGTTCTTGAGACTTGATCATCATCATTAATTGATCGCTTTTTATTTCTTGATCATTTTTGTGACTTGATCGTATTTATGACTTGATCGTCAAAGTGACTTGATTGTCAAAGTGACTTCTTGAGCATGCTTGTGACTTATTGATCTTCCTTTTCACTTCTTGATAGTCCTTTATACTCCTTAATCGTCATTTGTTCTTATTCGCCCTTTTGATTGATCGGTCAAGCGACTTCATGAATACCTAAATGACTTGTAGATCGTCCTTTTACTTTCATGAAAGTACTAATCACCTCTTTTTCAACCTAGTTACTTCTTGAGCGTCGTCGGGTTTATTTCGTCTTTGTGACCTAATCCTTCTAAGGTCTTGATCGTCTTGTTGACTTGATCTTTCCTGTGTCTTGATCGTCTTTCGGCTTCATTCGTTCTTGTGACTTGATCATCATCATTAATTGATCGTTTTTTATTTCTTGATCGTATTTGTGACTTGATCGTCAAAGTGACTTGATCGTCAAAGTGACTTCTTGAACATGCTTTTGACTTATTGATCTTCCTTTTCACTTCTTGATAGTCCTTTATACTCCTTAATCGTCATTTGTACTTATTCGCCCTTTTGGTTGATCGTCATAGCGACTTCATGAATACCTAAATGACTTGTAGATCGTCCTTTTACTTTCATGATAGTACTAATCACTTCTTTTTCGACCTAGTTACTTCTTGAACGTCGTTGGGTTTATTTCGTCCCTGTGACTTAATCGTTCTAAGGTCTTGATCGTCTTGTTGACTTGATCTTTCCTGTGTCTTGATCGTCTTTCGGCTACATTCGTTCTTGTGACTTGATCATCATCATTAATTGATCGCTTTTTATTTCTTGATCATTTTTGTGACTTGATCGTATTTGTGACTTGATCGTAAAAGTGACTTGATTATCAAAGTGACTTCTTGAACATGCTTGTGACTTATTGATCTTCCTTTTCACTTATTGATAGTCCTTTATACTCCTTAATCGTCATTTGTACTTATTCGCCCTTTTGGTTGATCGTCATAGCGACTTCATGAATACCTAAATGACTTGTAGATCGTCCTTTTACTTTCATGATAGTACTAATCACTTCTTTTTCGACCTAGTTACTTCTTGAACGTCGTATGGCTTATATCGTGCCTGTGACTTAATCGTTCTAAGGTCTTGATCGTCTTGTTGACTTGATCTTTCCTGTGTCTTGATCGTCTCTTGGCTTCATTCGTTCTTGTGACTTGATCATCCTTATGATTTGATTGTTTTAGTTTCTTGATTGAATTTGTGACTTGATTGTCAAAGTGACTTCTTGAACATGCTTATGACTTATTGATCTTCCTTTTCACTTCTTGATAGTCCTTTATACTCCTTAATCGTCATTTGTACATATTCGCCCTTTTGGTTGATCGTCATAGCAACTTCATGTAGGGTTGGTCGACCGGTTCGAAACCGAACCAAATTTTTGAAACCAGTTTTTTTTTTCAAACTGGTTTATGAAACTGGTTTTTTTTTCAAACCGGTTTTTCAAACCAGTTTTTTTTTACAAACCGGTTTATGAAACTGGTTTATTTTTCAAACCGGTTTTTGAAACTGGTTTTTTTTTTCAAACCGGTTTATGAAACTGGTTTTTTTTTCAAACCGGTTTTTCAAACCAGTTTTTTTTTACAAACCGGTTTATGAAACTGGTTTATTTTTCAAACCGGTTTTTGAAACTGGTTATTTTTTCATACCGGTTTTTGAAACCAGTTTTTTTTCAAACTGGTTTATGAAACTGGTTTTTTTTTCAAGCCGGTTTTTCAAACCATTTTTTTTTTACAAACCGGTTTATGAAACTGGTTTTTTTTTCAAACCGGTTTTTGAAACCAGTTTTTTTTTTTCAAACCGGATTGTTATTACTTATTAAATTATTTTAAAAAATCTATGTTGAATCTTTAGATTTAATAAAAAGCTTATACCTTAAAGAAAATATTAAAACAGTAAACTAAAATTTTTTGAAAAATAAATATATTTTAATGAGATACCGGCTTGGACAAACCGGTTTCGAACCGGTTTCTGGTCAAATTTGTTCCATTTTTGAAACCGGTTTCAAAAACTGGTTTGTAAAAAAAACTGGTTTGAATAATCGGTTTGAAAAAAAAACCAGTTTCATAAACCGGTTTGTAAAAAAAAACTGGTTTGAAAAATCGGTTTGAAAAAAAACCGGTTTTAAGAACTGGTTCCAAAAAAAAAACCGGTTTCAAAAACTGGTTTGAAAAAAAAACCAGTTTCAAAAACCGGTTTGAAAAATAAACCAGTTTCATAAACCGGTTTGTAAAAAAAAACTGGTTTGAAAAATCGGTTTGAAAAAAAAACCAGTTTCATAAACCGGTTTGAAAAATAAACCAGTTTCATAAACCGGTTTGTAAAAAAAAACTGGTTTGAAAAACCGGTTTGAAAAAAAAACCAGTTTCATAAACCGGTTTGAAAAATTGAACCAATTTGACTTAAAACCGGTTCGAAACCGGTTTGTCCAAACCGGTCGACCAACCCTAACTTCATGAATACCTAAATGACTTGAAGATCGTCCTTTTACCTTCATGATATTACTAATCATTTTTTTTCGACCTAGTTACTTCTTGAGCGTCGTCGGGTTCATTTCGTCCTTGTGACTTAATTGTTCTAAGGTCTTGATCGTCTTGTTGACTTGAACTTTCCTGTGTCTTGATCGTCTTTCGGCTTCATTCGTTCTTGTGACTTGATCATCATCATTAATTGATCGCTTTGTATTTCTTGATCATTTTTGTGACTTGATCGTATTTGTGACTTGATCGTCAAAGTGACTTCTTGAACATGCTTTTGACTTATTGATCTTCCTTTTCACTTCTTGATAGTCCTTTATACTCCTTAATCGTCATTTGTACTTATTCGCCCTTTTGGTTGATCGTCATAGCGACTTCATGAATACCTAAATGACTTGTAGATCGTCCTTTTACTTTCATGATAGTACTAATCACTTCTTTTTCGACCTAGTTACTTCTTGAGCGTCGTTGGGTTTATTTCGTCCTTGTGACTTAATCGTTCTAAGGTCTTGATCGTCTTGTTGACTTGATCTTTCCTGTGTCTTGATCGTCTTTCGGCTAAATTCGTTCTTGTGACTTGATCATCATCATTAATTGATCGCTTTGTATTTCTTGATCATTTTTGTGACTTGATCGTATTTGTGACTTGATCGTCAAAGTGACTTGATTATCAAAGTGACTTCTTGAACATGCTTGTGACTTATTGATCTTCCTTTTCACTTCTTGATAGTCCTTTATACTCCTTAATCGTCATTTGTACTTATTCGCCCTTTTGGTTGATCGTCATAGCAACTTCATGAATATCTAAATGACTTGTTGATCGTCCTTTTACTTTTACGATAGAACTAACCACTTCTTGTTCGTCCTTTTTACTTCTTGAACGTCGTTTGGCTTATATCGTGCCTGTTACTTAATCGTTCTAAGGTCTTGATCGTCTTGTTGACTTGATCTTTCCTGTGTCTTGATCGTCTTTTGGCCTTATTCGTTCTTGTGACTTGATCATCCTTATGAATTGATTGTTTTGGTTTCATGATTGAATTTGTGACTTGATTGTCAAAGTGACTTCTTGAACATGCTTGTGACTTATTGATCTTCCTTTTCACTTCTTGATAGTCCTTTATACTCCTAAATCGTCATTTGTTCTTATTCGCCCTTATGATTGATCGGTCAAGCGACTTCATGAATACCTAAATGACTTGTAGATCGTCCTTTTACTTTCATGATAGTACTAATCACTTCTTTTTCGACCTAGTTACTTCTTGAGCGTCGTTGGGTTTATTTCGTCCCTGTGACTTAATCGTTCTAAGGTCTTGATCGTCTTGTTGACTTGATCTTTCCTGTGTCTTGATCGTCTTTCGGCTACATTCGTTCTTGTGACTTGATAATCATCATTAATTGATCGCTTTTTATTTCTTGATCATTTTTGTGACTTGATCGTATTTGTGACTTGATCGTAAAAGTGACTTGATTATCAAAGTGACTTCTTGAACATGCTTGTGACTTATTGATCTTCCTTTTCACTTATTGATAGTCCTTTATACTCCTTAATCGTCATTTGTACTTATTCGCCCTATTGGTTGATCGTCATAGCGACTTCATGAATACCTAAATGACTTGTAGATAGTCCTTTTACTTTCATGATAGTACTAATCACTTCTTTTTCGACCTAGTTCCTTCTTGAGCGTCGTTTGGTTTATTTCGTCCTTGTGACTTAATCGTTCGAAGGTCTTGATCGTCTTGTTGACTTGATCTTTCCTGTGTCTTGATCGTCTTTTGGCTACATTCGTTCTTGTGACTTGATCATCATCATTAATTGATCGCTTTTTATTTCTTGATCATTTTTGTGACTTGATCGTATTTGTGACTTGATCGTAAAAGTGACTTGATTATCAAAGTGACTTCTTGAACATGCTTGTGACTTATTGATCTTCCTTTTCACTTATTGATAGTCCTTTATACTCCTTAATCGTCATTTGTACTTATTCGCCCTTTTGGTTGATCATCATAGCGACTTCATGAATACCTAAATGACTTGTAGATCGTCCTTTTACTTTCATGATAGTACTAATCACTTCTTTTTCGACCTAGTTACTTCTTGAACGTCGTTTGGCTTATATCGTGCCTGTGACTTAATCGTTCTAAGGTCTTGATCGTCTTGTTGACTTGATCTTTCCTGTGTCTTGATCGTCTCTTGGCTTCATTCGTTCTTGTGACTTGATCATCCTTATGATTTGATTGTTTTGGTTTCTTGATTGAATTTGTGACTTGATTGTCAAAGTGACTTCTTGAACATGCTTATGACTTATTGATCTTCCTTTTCACTTCTTGATAGTCCTTTATACTCCTTAATCGTCATTTGTACATATTCGCCCTTTTGGTTGATCGTCATAGCAACTTCATGTAAGGTTGGTCGACCGGTTCGAAACCGAACCAAATTTTTGAAACCAGTTTTTTTTTTCAAACTGGTTTATGAAACTGGTTTTTTTTTTCAAACCGGTTTTTCAAACCAGTTTTTTTTTACAAACCGGTTTATGAAACTGGTTTATTTTTCAAACCGGTTTTTGAAACTGGTTTTTTTTTCAAACCGGTTTTTGAAACTGGTTTTTTTTTTCAAACCGGTTTTTCAAACCAGTTTTTTTTTACAAACCGGTTTATGAAACTGGTTTATTTTTCAAACCGGTTTTTGAAACTGGTTATTTTTTCATACCGGTTTTTGAAACCAGTTTTTTTTCAAACTGGTTTATGAAACTGGTTTTTTTTTTCAAGCCGGTTTTTCAAACCATTTTTTTTTTACAAACCGGTTTATGAAACTGGTTTTTTTTTCAAACCGGTTTTTGAAACCAGTTTTTTTTTTCAAACCGGATTGTTATTACTTATTAAATTATTTTAAAAAATCTATGTTGAATCTTTAGATTTAATAAAAAGCTTATACCTTAAAGAAAATATTAAAACAGTAAACTAAAATTTTTTGAAAAATAAATATATTTTAATGAGATACCGGCTTGGACAAACCGGTTTCGAACCGGTTTCTGGTCAAATTTGTTCCATTTTTGAAACCGGTTTCAAAAACTGGTTTGTAAAAAAAAACTGGTTTGAATAATCGGTTTGAAAAAAAAACCAGTTTCATAAACCGGTTTGTAAAAAAAACTGGTTTGAAAAATCGGTTTGAAAAAAAAAACCGGTTTTAAGAACTGGTTCCAAAAAAAAACCGGTTTCAAAAACTGGTTTGAAAAAAAAACCAGTTTCAAAAACCTGTTTGAAAAATAAACCAGTTTCATAAACCGGTTTGTAAAAAAAAACTGGTTTGAAAAATCGGTTTGAAAAAAAAACCAGTTTCATAAACCGGTTTGAAAAATAAACCAGTTTCATAAACCGGTTTGTAAAAAAAAACTGGTTTGAAAAACCGGTTTGAATAAAAAACCAGTTTCATAAACCGGTTTGAAAAATTGAACCAATTTGACTTAAAACCGGTTCGAAACCGGTTTGTCCAAACCGGTCGACCAACCCTAACTTCATGAATACCTAAATGACTTGAAGATCGTCCTTTTACCTTCATGATATTACTAATCATTTTTTTTCGACCTAGTTACTTCTTGAGCGTCGTCGGGTTCATTTCGTCCTTGTGACTTAATTGTTCTAAGGTCTTGATCGTCTTGTTGACTTGAACTTTCCTGTGTCTTGATCGTCTTTCGGCTTCATTCGTTCTTGTGACTTGATCATCATCATTAATTGATCGCTTTTTATTTCTTGATCGTATTTGTGACTTGATCGTCAAAGTGACTTGATTGTCAAAGTGACTTCTTGAACATGCTTTTGACTTATTGATCTTCCTTTTCACTTCTTGATAGTCCTTTATACTCCTTAATCGTCATTTGTACTTATTCGCCCTTTTGGTTGATCGTCATAGCGACTTCATGAATACCTAAATGACTTGTAGATCGTCCTTTTACTTTCATGATAGTACTAATCACTTCTTTTTCGACCTAGTTACTTCTTGAGCGTCGTTGGGTTTATTTCGTCCTTGTGACTTAATCGTTCTAAGGTCTTGATCGTCTTGTTGACTTGATCTTTCCTGTGTCTTGATCGTCTTTTGGCTACATTCGTTCTTGTGACTTGATCATCATCATTAATTGATCGCTTTTTATTTCTTGATCATTTTTGTGACTTGATCGTATTTAAGACTTGATCGTCAAAGTGACTTGATTATCAAAGTGACTTCTTGAACATGCTTGTGACTTATTGATCTTCCTTTTCACTTCTTGATAGTCCTTTATACTCCTTAATCGTCATTTGTACTTATTCGCCCTTTTGGTTGATCGTCATAGCAACTTCATGAATACCTAAATGACTTGTAGATCGTCCTTTTACTTTCATGATAGTACTAATCACTTCTTTTTCGACCTAGTTACTTCTTGAGCGTCGTTAAGTTTATTTCGTCCTTGTGACTTAATCGTTCTAAGGTCTTGATCGTCTTGTTGACTTGATCTTTCCTGTGTCTTGATCGTCTTTTGGCCTAATTCGTTCTTGTGACTTGATCATCCTTATGAATTGATTGTTTTGGTTTCTTGATTGAATTTGTGACTTGATTGTCAAAGTGACTTCTTGAACATGCTTGTGACTTATTGATCTTCCTTTTCACTTCTTGATAGTCCTTTATACTCCTAAATCGTCATTTGTTCTTATTCGCCCTTATGATTGATCGGTCAAGCGACTTCATGAATACCTAAATGACTTGTAGATCGTCCTTTTACTTTCATGATAGTACTAATCACTTCTTTTTCGACCTAGTTACTTCTTGAACGTCGTTGGGTTTATTTCGTCATTGTGACTTAATCGTTCTAAGGTCTTGATCGTCTTGTTGACTTGATCTTTCCTGTGTCTTGATCGTCTTTCGGCTAAATTCGTTCTTGTGACTTGATCATTATCATTAATTGATCGCTTTTTATTTCTTGATCATTTTTGTGACTTGATCGTATTTGTGACTTGATCGTCAAAGTGACTTGATTATCAAAGTGACTTCTTGAACATGCTTGTGACTTATTGATCTTCCTTTTCACTTATTGATAGTCTTTTATACTCCTTAATCGTCATTTGTACTTATTCGCCCTTTTGGTTGATCGTCATAGCGACTTCATGAATACCTAAATGACTTGTAGATCGTCCTTTTACTTTCATGATAGTAATAATCACTTCTTTTTCGACCTAGTTACTTCTTGAGCGTCGTTTGGTTTATTTCGTCCTTGTGACTTAATCGTTCGAAGGTCTTGATCGTCTTGTTGACTTGATCTTTCCTGTGTATTGATCGTCTTTTGGCTACATTCGTTCTTGTGACTTGATCATCATTATGAATTGATTGTTTGGTTTCTTGATTGTATTTGTGACTTGATTGTCAAAGTGACTTCTTGAACATGCTTTTGACTTATTGATCTTCCTTTTCACTTCTTGATAGTCCTTTATACTCCTTAATCGTCATTTGTACTTATTCGCCCTTTTGGTTGATCGTCATAGCGACTTCATGAATACCTAAATGACTTGAAGATCGTCCTTTTACTTTCATGATAGTACTAATCACTTCTTTTTCGACCTAGTTACTTCTTGAGCGTCGTTGGGTTTATTTCGTCCTTGTGACTTAATCGTTCTAAGGTCTTGATCGTCTTGTTGACTTGATCTTTCCTGTGTCTTGATCGTCTTTCGGCTACATTCGTTCTTGTGACTTGATCATCATCATTAATTGATCGCTTTTTATTTCTTGATCATTTTTGTGACTTGATCGTATTTGTGACTTGATCGTCAAAGTGACTTGATTATCAAAGTGACTTCTTGAACATGCTTGTGACTTATTGATCTTCCTTTTCACTTCTTGATAGTCCTTTATACTCCTTAATCGTCATTTGTACTTATTCGCCCTTTTGGTTGATCGTCATAGCGACTTCATGAATACCTAAATGACTTGTAGATCGTCCTTTTACTTTCATGATAGTACTAATCACTTCTTTTTCGACCTAGTTACTACTTGAACGTCGTTTGGCTTATATCGTGCCTGTGACTTAATCGTTCTAAGGTCTTGATCGTCTTGTTGACTTGATCTTTCCTGTGTCTTGATCGTCTTTCGGCTTCATTCGTTCTTGTGACTTGATCATCATCATTAATTGATCGCTTTTTATTTCTTGATCATTTTTGTGACTTGATCGTATTTGTGACTTGATCGTCAAAATGACTCGATTATCAAAGTGACTTCTTGAACATGCTTATGACTTATTGATCTTCCTTTTCACTTCTTGATAGTCCTTTATACTCCTTAATCGTCATTTGTACTTATTCGCCCTTTTGGTTGATCGTCATAGCAACTTCATGAATACCTAAATGACTTGTAGATCGTCCTTTTACCTTCATGATATTACTAATCACTTCTTTTTCGACCTAGTTACTTCTTGAGCGTCGTCGGGTTCATTTCGTCCTTGTGACTTAATTGTTCTAAGGTCTTGATCGTCTTGTTGACTTGAACTTTCCTGTGTCTTGATCGTCTTTCGGCTTCATTTGTTCTTGTGACTTGATCATCATCATTAATTGATCGCTTTTTATTTCTTGATCGTATTTGTGACTTGATCGTCAAAGTGACTTGATTGTCAAAGTGACTTCTTGAACATGCTTTTGACTTATTGATCTTCCATTTCACTTCTTGATAGTCCTTTATACTCCTTAATCGTCATTTGTACTTATTCGCCCTTTTGGTTGATCGTCATAGCGACTTCATGAATACCTAAATGACTTGTAGATCGTCCTTTTACTTTCATGATAGTACTAATCACTTCTTTTTCGACCTAGTTACTACTTGAACGTCGTTTGGCTTATATCGTGCCTGTGACTTAATCGTTCTAAGGTCTTGATCGTCTTGTTGACTTGATCTTTCCTGTGTCTTGATCGTCTTTCGGCTTCATTCGTTCTTGTGACTTGATCATCATCATTAATTGATCGCTTTTTATTTCTTGATCATTTTTGTGACTTGATCGTATTTGTGACTTGATCGTCAAAATGACTCGATTATCAAAGTGACTTCTTGAACATGCTTATGACTTATTGATCTTCCTTTTCACTTCTTGATAGTCCTTTATACTCCTTAATCGTCATTTGTACTTATTCGCCCTTTTGGTTGATCGTCATAGCAACTTCATGAATACCTAAATGACTTGTAGATCGTCCTTTTACCTTCATGATAGTACTAATCACTTCTTTTTCGACCTAGTTACTTCTTGAGCGTCGTTGGGTTTATTTCGTCCTTGTGACTTAATCGTTCTAAGGTCTTGATCGTCTTGTTGACTTGAACTTTCCTGTGTCTTGATCGTCTTTCGGCTTCATTTGTTCTTGTGACTTGATCATCATCATTAATTGATCGCTTTTTATTTCTTGATCGTATTTGTGACTTGATTGTCAAAGTGACTTCTTGAACATGCTTTTGACTTATTGATCTTCCATTTCACTTCTTGATAGTCCTTTATACTCCTTAATCGTAATTTGTACTTATTCGCCCTTTTGGTTGATCGTCATAGCGACTTCATGAATACCTAAATGACTTGTAGATCGTCCTTTTACTTTCATGATAGTACTAATCACTTCTTTTTCGACCTAGTTACTACTTGAACGTCGTTTGGCTTATATCGTGCCTGTGACTTAATCGTTCTAAGGTCTTGATCGTCTTGTTGACTTGATCTTTCCTGTGTCTTGATCGTCTTTCGGCTTCATTCGTTCTTGTGACTTGATCATCATCATTAATTGATCGCTTTTTATTTCTTGATCATTTTTGTGACTTGATCGTATTTGTGACTTGATCGTCAAAATGACTCGATTATCAAAGTGACTTCTTGAACATGCTTATGACTTATTGATCTTCCTTTTCACTTCTTGATAGTCCTTTATACTCCTTAATCGTCATTTGTACTTATTCGCCCTTTTGGTTGATCGTCATAGCAACTTCATGAATACCTAAATGACTTGTAGATCGTCCTTTTACCTTCATGATAGTACTAATCACTTCTTTTTCGACCTAGTTACTTCTTGAGCGTCGTTGGGTTTATTTCGTCCTTGTGACTTAATCGTTCTAAGGTCTTGATCGTCTTGTTGACTTGAACTTTCCTGTGTCTTGATCGTCTTTCGGCTTCATTTGTTCTTGTGACTTGATCATCATCATTAATTGATCGCTTTTTATTTCTTGATCGTATTTGTGACTTGATCGTCAAAGTGACTTGATTGTCAAAGTGACTTCTTGAACATGCTTTTGACTTATTGATCTTCCATTTCACTTCTTGATAGTCCTTTATACTCCTTAATCGTCATTTGTACTTATTCGCCCTTTTGGTTGATCGTCATAGCGACTTCATGAATACCTAAATGACTTGTAGATCGTCCTTTTACTTTCATGATAGTACTAATCACTTCTTTTTCGACCTAGTTACTTCTTGAGCGTCGTTGGGTTTATTTCGTCCTTGTGACTTAATCGTTCTAAGGTCTTGATCGTCTTGTTGACTTGATCTTTCCTGTGTCTTGATCGTCTTTCGGCTACATTCGTTCTTGTGACTTGATCATCATCATTAATTGATCGCTTTTTATTTCTTGATCATTTTTGTGACTTGATCGTATTTGTGACTTGATCGTCAAAATGACTCGATTATCAAAGTGACTTCTTGAACATGCTTATGACTTATTGATCTTCCTTTTCACTTCTTGATAGTCCTTTATACTCCTTAATCGTCATTTGTACTTATTCGCCCTTTTGGTTGATCGTCATAGCAACTTCATGAATACCTAAATGACTTGTAGATCGTCCTTTTACCTTCATGATAGTACTAATCACTTCTTTTTCGACCTAGTTACTTCTTGAGCGTCGTTAAGTTTATTTCGTCCTTGTGACTTAATCGTTCTAAGGTCTTGATCGTCTTGTTGACTTGATCTTTCCTGTGTCTTGATCGTCTTTCGGCTACATTCGTTCTTGTGACTTGATCATCATCATTAATTGATCGCTTTTTATTTCTTGATCATTTTTGTGACTTGATCGTATTTGTGACCTGATCGTCAAAGTGACTTGATTATCAAAGTGACTTCTTGAACATGCTTGTGACTTATTGATCTTCCTTTTCACTTCTTGATAGTCCTTTATACTCCTTAATCGTCATTTGTACTTATTCGCCCTTTTGGTTGATCGTCATAGCGACTTCATGAATACCTAAATGACTTGTAGATCGTCCTTTTACTTTCATGATAGTACTAATCACTTCTTTTTCGACCTAGTTACTACTTGAACGTCGTTTGGCTTATATCGTGCCTGTGACTTAATCGTTCTAAGGTCTTGATCGTCTTGTTGACTTGATCTTTCCTGTGTCTTGATCGTCTTTCGGCTTCATTCGTTCTTGTGACTTGATCATCATCATTAATTGATCGCTTTTTATTTCTTGATCATTTTTGTGACTTGATCGTATTTGTGACTTGATCGTCAAAATGACTCGATTATCAAAGTGACTTCTTGAACATGCTTATGACTTATTGATCTTCCTTTTCACTTCTTGATAGTCCTTTATACTCCTTAATCGTCATTTGTACTTATTCGCCCTTTTGGTTGATCGTCATAGCAACTTCATGAATACCTAAATGACTTGTAGATCGTCCTTTTACCTTCATGATATTACTAATCACTTCTTTTTCGACCTAGTTACTTCTTGAGCGTCGTCGGGTTCATTTCGTCCTTGTGACTTAATTGTTCTAAGGTCTTGATCGTCTTGTTGACTTGAACTTTCCTGTGTCTTGATCGTCTTTCGGCTTCATTTGTTCTTGTGACTTGATCATCATCATTAATTGATCGCTTTTTATTTCTTGATCGTATTTGTGACTTGATCGTCAAAGTGACTTGATTGTCAAAGTGACTTCTTGAACATGCTTTTGACTTATTGATCTTCCATTTCACTTCTTGATAGTCCTTTATACTCCTTAATCGTCATTTGTACTTATTCGCCCTTTTGGTTGATCGTCATAGCGACTTCATGAATACCTAAATGACTTGTAGATCGTCCTTTTACTTTCATGATAGTACTAATCACTTCTTTTTCGACCTAGTTACTTCTTGAGCGTCGTTGGGTTTATTTCGTCCTTGTGAATTAATCGTTCTAAGGTCTTGATCGTCTTGTTGACTTGATCTTTCCTGTGTCTTGATCGTCTTTCGGCTACATTCGTTCTTGTGACTTGATCATCATCATTAATTGATCGCTTTTTATTTCTTGATCATTTTTGTGACTTGATCGTATTTGTGACTTGATCGTCAAAGTGACTTGATTATCAAAGTGACTTCTTGAACATGCTTGTGACTTATTGATCTTCCTTTTCACTTATTGATAGTCCTTTATACTCCTTAATCGTCATTTGTACTTATTCGCCCTTTTGGTTGATCGTCATAGCGACTTCATGAATACCTAAATGACTTGTAGATCGTCCTTTTACTTTCATGATAGTACTAATCACTTCTTTTTCGACCTAGTTACTTCTTGAGCGTCGTTTGGTTTATTTCGTCCTTGTGACTTAATCGTTCGAAGGTCTTGATCGTCTTGTTGACTTGATCTTTCCTGTGTCTTGATCGTCTTTTGGCTACATTCGTTCTTGTGACTTGATCATCATTATGAATTGATTGTTTTGGTTTCTTGATTGTATTTGTGACTTGATTGTCAAAGTGACTTCTTGAACATGCTTTTGACTTATTGATCTTCCTTTTCACTTATTGATAGTCCTTTATACTCCTTAATCGTCATTTGTACTTATTCGCCCTTTTGGTTGATCGTCATAGCGACTTCATGAATACCTAAATGACTTGTAGATCGTCCTTTTACTTTCATGATTGTACTAATCACTTCTTTTTCGACCTAGTTACTACTTGAACGTCGTTTGGCTTATATCGTGCCTGTGACTTAATCGTTCTAAGGTCTTGATCGTCTTGTTGACTTGATCTTTCCTGTGTCTTGATCGTCTTTTGGCCTAATTCGTTCTTGTGACTTGATCATCCTTATGAATTGATTGTTTTGGTTTCTTGATTGTATTTGTGACTTGATTGTCAAAGTGACTTCTTGAACATGCTTTTGACTTATTGATCTTCCTTTTCACTTATTGATAGTCCTTTATACTCCTTAATCGTCATTTGTACTTATTCGCCCTTTTGGTTGATCGTCATAGCGACTTCATGAATACCTAAATGACTTGTAGATCGTCCTTTTACTTTCATGATTGTACTAATCACTTCTTTTTCGACCTAGTTACTACTTGAACGTCGTTTGGCTTATATCGTGCCTGTGACTTAATCGTTCTAAGGTCTTGATCGTCTTGTTGACTTGATCTTTCCTGTGTCTTGATCGTCTTTTGGCCTAATTCGTTCTTGTGACTTGATCATCCTTATGAATTGATTGTTTTGGTTTCTTGATTGAATTTGTGACTTGATTGTCAAAGTGACTTCTTGAACATGCTTGTGACTTATTGATCTTCCATTTCACTTCTTGATAGTCCTTTATACTCCTTAATCGTCATTTGTACTTATTCGCCCTTTTGGTTGATCGTCATAGCGACTTCATGAATACCTAAATGACTTGTAGATCGTCCTTTTACTTTCATGATAGTACTAATCACTTCTTTTTCGACCTAGTTACTTCTTGAGCGTCGTTGGGTTTATTTCGTCCTTGTGACTTAATCGTTCTAAGGTCTTGATCGTCTTGTTGACTTGATCTTTCCTGTGTCTTGATCGTCTTTCGGCTAAATTCGTTCTTGTGACTTGATCATCATCATTAATTGATCGCTTTTTATTTCTTGATCATTTTTGTGACTTGATCGTATTTGTGACTTGATCGTCAAAGTGACTTGATTGTCAAAGTGACTTCTTGAACATGCTTGTGACTTATTGATCTTCCTTTTCACTTCTTGATAGTCCTTTATACTCCTTAATCGTCATTTGTACTTATTCGCCCTTTTGGTTGATCGTCATAGCGACTTCATGAATACCTAAATGACTTGTAGATCGTCCTTTTACTTTCATGATAGTACTAATCACTTCTTTTTCGACCTAGTTACTTCTTGAGCGTCGTTTGGTTTATTTCGTCCTTGTGACTTAATCGTTCGAAGGTCTTGATCGTCTTGTTGACTTTATCTTTCCTGTGTCTTGATCGTCTTTTGGCTACATTCGTTCTTGTGACTTGATCATCATTATGAATTGATTGTTTTGGTTTCTTGATTGCATTTGTGACTTGATTGTCAAAGTGACTTCTTGAACATGCTTTTGACTTATTGATCTTCCATTTCACTTCTTGATAGTCCTTTATACTCCTTAATCGTCATTTGTACTTATTCGCCCTTTTGGTTGATCGTCATAGCGACTTCATGAATACCTAAATGACTTGTAGATCGTCCTTTTACTTTCATGATAGTACTAATCACTTCTTTTTCGACCTAGTTACTTCTTGAGCGTCGTTGGGTTTATTTCGTCCTTGTGACTTAATCGTTCTAAGGTCTTGATCGTCTTGTTGACTTGATCTTTCCTGTGTCTTGATCGTCTTTCGGCTACATTCGTTCTTGTGACTTGATCATCATCATTAATTGATCGCTTTTTATTTCTTGATCATTTTTGTGACTTGATCGTATTTGTGACTTGATCGTCAAAGTGACTTGATTATCAAAGTGACTTCTTGAACATGCTTTTGACTTATTGATCTTCCTTTTCACACCTTGATAGTCCTTTATACTCCTTAATCGTCATTTGTACTTATTCGCCCTTTTGGTTGATCGTCATAGCGACTTCATGAATACCTAAATGACTTGTAGATCGTCCTTTTACTTTCATGATAGTACTAATCACTTCTTTTTCGACCTAGTTACTTCTTGAGCGTCGTTGGGTTTATTTCGTCCTTGTGACTTAATCGTTCTAAGGTCTTGATCGTCTTGTTGACTTGATCTTTCCTGTGTCTTGATCGTCTTTCGGCTACATTCGTTCTTGTGACTTGATCATCATCATTAATTGATCGCTTTTTATTTCTTGATCATTTTTGTGACTTGATCGTATTTGTGACTTGATCGTCAAAATGACTCGATTATCAAAGTGACTTCTTGAACATGCTTATGACTTATTGATCTTCCTTTTCACTTCTTGATAGTCCTTTATACTCCTTAATCGTCATTTGTACTTATTCGCCCTTTTGGTTGATCGTCATAGCAACTTCATGAATACCTAAATGACTTGTAGATCGTCCTTTTACCTTCATGATAGTACTAATCACTTCTTTTTCGACCTAGTTACTTCTTGAGCGTCGTTAAGTTTATTTCGTCCTTGTGACTTAATCGTTCTAAGGTCTTGATCGTCTTGTTGACTTGATCTTTCCTGTGTCTTGATCGTCTTTTGGCCTTATTCGTTCTTGTGACTTGATCATCATCATTAATTGATCGCTTTTTATTTCTTGATCATTTTTGTGACTTGATCGTATTTGTGACTTGATCGTCAAAGTGACTTGATTATCAAAGTGACTTCTTGAACATGCTTGTGACTTATTGATCTTCCTTTTCACTTATTGATAGTCCTTTATACTCCTTAATCGTCATTTGTACTTATTCGCCCTTTTGGTTGATCGTCATAGCGACTTCATGAATACCTAAATGACTTGTAGATCGTCCTTTTACTTTCATGATAGTACTAATCACTTCTTTTTCGACCTAGTTACTTCTTGAGCGTCGTTTGGTTTATTTCGTCCTTGTGACTTAATCGTTCGAAGGTCTTGATCGTCTTGTTGACTTGATCTTTCCTGTGTCTTGATCGTCTTTTGGCTACATTCGTTCTTGTGACTTGATCATCATTATGAATTGATTGTTTTGGTTTCTTGATTGCATTTGTGACTTGATTGTCAAAGTGACTTCTTGAACATGCTTTTGACTTATTGATCTTCCTTTTCACTTCTTGATAGTCCTTTATACTCCTTAATCGTCATTTGTACTTATTCGCCCTTTTGGTTGATCGTCATAGCGACTTCATGAATACCTAAATGACTTGTAGATCGTCCTTTTACTTTCATGATAGTACTAATCACTTCTTTTTCGACCTAGTTACTTCTTGAGCGTCGTTGGGTTTATTTCGTCCTTGTGACTTAATCGTTCTAAGGTCTTGATCGTCTTGTTGACTTGATCTTTCCTGTGTCTTGATCGTCTTTCGGCTACATTCGTTCTTGTGACTTGATCATCATCATTAATTGATCGCTTTTTATTTCTTGATCATTTTTGTGACTTGATCGTATTTGTGACTTGATCGTCAAAGTGACTTGATTATCAAAGTGACTTCTTGAACATGCTTGTGACTTATTGATCTTCCTTTTCACTTCTTGATAGTCCTTTATACTCCTTAATCGTCATTTGTACTTATTCGCCCTTTTGGTTGATCGTCATAGCGACTTCATGAATACCTAAATGACTTGTAGATCGTCCTTTTACTTTCATGATAGTACTAATCACTTCTTTTTCGACCTAGTTACTACTTGAACGTCGTTTGGCTTATATCGTGCCTGTGACTTAATCGTTCTAAGGTCTTGATCGTCTTGTTGACTTGATCTTTCCTGTGTCTTGATCGTCTTTTGGCCTTATTCGTTCTTGTGACTTGATCATCCTTATGAATTGATTGTTTTGGTTTCTTGATTGAATTTGTGACTTGATTGTCAAAGTGACTTCTTGAACATGCTTGTGACTTATTGATCTTCCTTTTCACTTCTTGATAGTCCTTTATACTCCTAAATCGTCATTTGTTCTAATTCGCCCTTATGATTGATCGGTCAACCGACTTCATGAATACCTAAATGACTTGTAGATCGTCCTTTTACTTTCATGATAGTACTAATCACTTCTTTTTCGACCTAGTTACTTCTTGAGCGTCGTTGGGTTTATTTCGTCCTTGTGACTTAATCGTTCTAAGGTCTTGATCGTCTTGTTGACTTGATCTTTCCTGTGTCTTGATCGTCTTTCGGCTACATTCGTTCTTGTGACTTGATCATCATCATTAATTGATCGCTTTTTATTTCTTGATCGCTTTTTATTTCTTGATCGTATTTGTGACTTGATCGTCAAAGTGACTTGATTGTCAAAGTGATTTCTTGAACATGCTTTTGACTTATTGATCTTCCTTTTCACTTCTTGATAGTCCTTTATACTCCTTAATCGTCATTTGTACTTATTCGCCCTTTTGGTTGATCGTCATAGCGACTTCATGAATACCTAAATGACTTGTAGATCGTCCTTTTACTTTCATGATAGTACTAATCACTTCTTTTTCGACCTAGTTACTACTTGAACGTCGTTTGTCTTATATCGTGCCTGTGACTTAATCGTTCTAAGGTCTTGATCGTCTTGTTGACTTGATCTTTCCTGTGTCTTGATCGTCTTTCGGCTAAATTCGTTCTTGTGACTTGATCATCATCATTAATTGATCGCTTTTTATTTCTTAATCATTTTTGTGACTTGATCGTATTTGTGACTTGATCGTCAAAGTGACTTGATTGTCAAAGTGACTTCTTGAACATGCTTTTGACTTATTGATCTTCCTTTTCACTTCTTGATAGTCCTTTATACTCCTTAATCGTCATTTGTACTTATTCGCCCTTTTGGTTGATCGTCATAGCGACTTCATGAATACCTAAATGACTTGTAGATCGTCCTTTTACTTTCATGATAGTACTAATCACTTCTTTTTCGACCTAGTTACTTCTTGAGCGTCGTTTGGTTTATTTCGTCCTTGTGACTTAATTGTTCTTAGGTCTTGATCGTCTTGTTGACTTGAACTTTCCTGTGTCTTGATCGTCTTTCGGCTTCATTCGTTCTTGTGTCTTGATCATCATCATTAATTGATCGCTTTTTATTTCTTGATCGTATTTGTGACTTGATCGTCAAAGTGACTTGATTGTCAAAGTGACTTCTTGAACATGCTTTTGACTTATTGATCTTCCTTTTCACTTCTTGATAGTCCTTTATACTCCTTAATCGTCATTTGTACTTATTCGCCCTTTTGGTTGATCGTCATAGCGACTTCATGAATACCTAAATGACTTGTAGATCGTCCTTTTACTTTCATGATAGTACTAATCTCTTCCTTTTCAACCTAGTTACTTCTTGAGCGTCGTTGGGTTTATTTCGTCCTTGTGACTTAATCGTTCTAAGGTCTTGATCGTCTTGTTGACTTGATCTTTCCTGTGTCTTGATCGTCTTTCGGCTACATTCGTTCTTGTGACTTGATCATCATCATTAATTGATCGCTTTTTATTTCTTGATCGCTTTTTATTTCTTGATCGTATTTGTGACTTGATCGTCAAAGTGACTTGATTGTCAAAGTGATTTCTTGAACATGCTTTTGACTTATTGATCTTCCTTTTCACTTCTTGATAGTCCTTTATACTCCTTAATCGTCATTTGTACTTATTCGCCTTTTTGGTTGATCGTCATAGCGACTTCATGAATACCTAAATGACTTGTAGATCGTCCTTTTACTTTCATGATAGTACTAATCACTTCTTTTTCGACCTAGTTACTACTTGAACGTCGTTTGTCTTATATCGTGCCTGTGACTTAATCGTTCTAAGGTCTTGATCGTCTTGTTGACTTGATCTTTCCTGTGTCTTGATCGTCTTTCGGCTAAATTCGTTCTTGTGACTTGATCATCATCATTAATTGATCGCTTTTTATTTCTTGATCATTTTTGTGACTTGATCGTATTTGTGACTTGATCGTCAAAGTGACTTGATTGTCAAAGTGACTTCTTGAACATGCTTTTGACTTATTGATCTTCCTTTTCACTTATTGATAGTCCTTTATACTCCTTAATCGTCATTTGTACTTATTCGCCCTTTTGGTTGATCGTCATAGCGACTTCATGAATACCTAAATGACTTGTAGATCGTCCTTTTACTTTCATGATAGTACTAATCACTTCTTTTTCGACCTAGTTACTTCTTGAGCGTCGTTTGGTTTATTTCGTCCTTGTGACTTAATCGTTCGAAGGTCTTGATCGTCTTGTTGACTTGATCTTTCCTGTGTCTTGATCGTCTTTCGGCTACATTCGTTCTTGTGACTTGATCATCATCATTAATTGATCGCTTTTTATTTCTTGATCGCTTTTTATTTCTTGATCGTATTTGTGACTTGATCGTCAAAGTGACTTGATTGTCAAAGTGATTTCTTGAACATGCTTTTGACTTATTGATCTTCCTTTTCACTTCTTGATAGTCCTTTATACTCCTTAATCGTCATTTGTACTTATTCGCCCTTTTGGTTGATCGTCATAGCGACTTCATGAATACCTAAATGACTTGTAGATCGTCCTTTTACTTTCATGATAGTACTAATCACTTCTTTTTCGACCTAGTTACTACTTGAACGTCGTTTGTCTTATATCGTGCCTGTGACTTAATCGTTCTAAGGTCTTGATCGTCTTGTTGACTTGATCTTTCCTGTGTCTTGATCGTCTTTCGGCTAAATTCGTTCTTGTGACTTGATCATCATCATTAATTGATCGCTTTTTATTTCTTGATCATTTTTGTGACTTGATCGTATTTGTGACTTGATCGTCAAAGTGACTTGATTGTCAAAGTGACTTCTTGAACATGCTTTTGACTTATTGATCTTCCTTTTCACTTCTTGATAGTCCTTTATACTCCTTAATCGTCATTTGTACTTATTCGCCCTTTTGGTTGATCGTCATAGCGACTTCATGAATACCTAAATGACTTGTAGATCGTCCTTTTACTTTCATGATAGTACTAATCACTTCTTTTTCGACCTAGTTACTTCTTGAGCGTCGTTTGGTTTATTTCGTCCTTGTGACTTAATCGTTCGAAGGTCTTGATCGTCTTGTTGACTTGATCTTTCCTGTGTCTTGATCGTCTTTTGGCTACATTCGTTCTTGTGACTTGATCATCATTATGAATTGATTGTTTTGGTTTCTTGATTGTATTTTGACTTGATTGTCAAAGTGACTTCTTGAACATGCTTTTGATTTATTGATCTTCCTTTTCACACCTTGATAGTCCTTTATACTCCTTAATCGTCATTTGTACTTATTCGCCCTTTTGGTTGATCGTCATAGCGACTTCATGAATACCTAAATGACTTGTAGATCGTCCTTTTACTTTCATGATAGTACTAATCACTTCTTTTTCGACCTAGTTACTTCTTGAGCGTCGTTGGGTTTATTTCGTCCTTGTGACTTAATCGTTCTAAGGTCTTGATCGTCTTGTTGACTTGATCTTTCCTGTGTCTTGATCGTCTTTCGGCTACATTCGTTCTTGTGACTTGATCATCATCATTAATTGATCGCTTTTTATTTCTTGATCATTTTTGTGACTTGATCGTATTTGTGACTTGATCGTCAAAGTGACTTGATTATCAAAGTGACTTCTTGAACATGCTTGTGACTTATTGATCTTCCTTTTCACTTCTTGATAGTCCTTTATACTCCTTAATCGTCATTTGTACTTATTCGCCCTTTTGGTTGATCGTCATAGCGACTTCATGAATACCTAAATGACTTGTAGATCGTCCTTTTACTTTCATGATAGTACTAATCACTTCTTTTTCGACCTAGTTACTACTTGAACGTCGTTTGTCTTATATCGTGCCTGTGACTTAATCGTTCTAAGGTCTTGATCGTCTTGTTGACTTGATCTTTCCTGTGTCTTGATCGTCTTTTGGCTACATTCGTTCTTGTGACTTGATCATCATTAAGAATTGATTGTTTTGGTTTCTTGATTGTATTTGTGACTTGATTCTCAAAGTGACTTCTTGAACATGCTTTTGACTTATTGATCTTCCTTTTCACTTCTTGATAGTCCTTTATACTCCTTAATCGTCATTTGTACTTATTCGCCCTTTTGGTTGATCGTCATAGCGACTTCATGAATACCTAAATGACTTGTAGATCGTCCTTTTACTTTCATGATAGTACTAATCACTTCTTTTTCGACCTAGTTACTTCTTGAGCGTCGTTTGGTTTATTTCGTCCTTGTGACTTAATCGTTCGAAGGTCTTGATCGTCTTGTTGACTTGATCTTTCCTGTGTCTTGATCGTCTTTTGGCTACATTCGTTCTTGTGACTTGATCATCATTATGAATTGATTGTTTTGGTTTCTTGATTGTATTTGTGACTTGATTGTCAAAGTGACTTCTTGAACATGCTTTTGACTTATTGATCTTCCTTTTCACACCTTGATAGTCCTTTATACTCCTTAATCGTCATTTGTACTTATTCGCCCTTTTGGTTGATCGTCATAGCGACTTCATGAATACCTAAATGACTTGTAGATCGTCCTTTTACTTTCATGATAGTACTAATCACTTCTTTTCGACCTAGTTACTTCTTGAGCGTCGTTGGGTTTAATTCGTCCTTGTGACTTAATCGTTCTAAGGTCTTGATCGTCTTGTTGACTTGATCTTTCCTGTGTCTTGATCGTCTTTCGGCTACATTCGTTCTTGTGACTTGATCATCCTTATGAATTAATCGTTTTGGTTTCTTGATCGTATTTGAGTCTTGATATTCAAAGTGACTTCTTGAACATGCTTGTGTAATATTGAACTTCCTTTTCACTCCTTGATAGTCCTATATACTTCATAATCGTCTTGTGATCTTATTAGTCCCTATGGCTTTGTCGTCCTAGCAACTTCATGCATATCAAAGTGGCTTGTTCTTCGTCCCTTTAACTTCTTGATTGTCATTGTCAGTTCTTGATCGTATTTCGGCTTCATTCGTTCCTGTGACTTGATCATCCCCGTGAATTGATCGTTTTGGTTTTTTGATCGTTTTTGTGACTTGATCTCTTTTGTGACTTGATCGTCAAAGTGACTTGATTGTCAAAGTGACTTCTTGAACATGCTTGTGACTTATTGATCTTCCTTTTCACTTCTTGATAGTCCTTTATACTCCTTAATCGTCATTTGTTCTTATTCGACCTTTTGATTGATCGGTCAAGCGACTTCATGAATATCTAAATGACTTGTTGATCGTCCTCTTACTTTAACGACAGAACTAATCACTTCTTGTTCGTCCTAGTAACTTCTTAAACGTCATTGGGTTTATACCGTCCCTGTGACTTAATCGTTCTAAGGTCTTTATCGACTTGTTGACTTGATCTTTATTGGTACTTGTTAGTCTTTTGGCTTCATTCGTTCTTGTGACCTGATCATCCTCATGAATTGATCGTTTCGGTTTCTTGATCGTATTTGTGACTTGATCGTCAAAGTTACTTGATCGTATTTGTGACTTCTTGAACATGCTTGTGACTTATTGATCTTCCTTTTCACTTCTTGATGGTACTTTATCCTCCTTAATCGTCTTTTGTTCCTATTCGCCCTTTTGATTGATCGTCCAAGCGACTTCATGAATATCTAAATGACTTGTTGATCGTCCTTTTGCTTTTACGACAGAACTAATCACTTCTTGTTCGTCCTAGTTACTTCTTAAACGTCGTTGGGTTTATATCGTCCTTGTGACTTAATCGTGTTAAGGTCGTTATCGTCTTGTTGACTTGATCTTTCCTGTGTCTTGATCGTCTTTTGGCTTCATTCGTTCTTGTGACTTGATCATCCTCGTGAATTGATCGTTTTGGTTTCTTGATCGTTTTTGTGACTTGATCGTCAAAGTGACTTCTTGAACATGCTTGTGATTTATTGATCTTCCTTTTCACTTCTTGATAGTCCTTTATACTCCTTAATCGTCATTTGTTCCTATTCGCCCGTTTGATTGATCGGTCAAGCGACTTCATGAATATCTAAATGACTTGTAATGACTTGATCGTCCTTTTACTTTTACGATAGAACTAACCACTTTTTGTTCGTCCTAGTTACTTCTTAAACGTCGTTCGGCTTATTTCCTCCCTGTTACTTAATCGTTCAAAGGTCTTGATCGTCTTGCTGACTTGATCTTTCCTGTGTCTTGATCGTATTTTGGCTTCATTCGTTCTTGTGACTTTAACATCCTTATAAATTAATCGTTTTGGTTTCTTGATCGTATTTGTGACTTGATTGTCAAAGTGACTTGTTTGTCGAAGTAATTTCTTGAAAATGCTTGTGACATATTGATCTTCCTTTTCACTTCTTGATTGTCCTATATACTTCATGATCGTCATTTGTTCCTATTCGCCCTTTTGATTGATCGTCCAAGCGACTTTATGAATATCTAAATGACTTGTCGATCTTCCTTTTACTTTCATGATAGTACTAATCACTTCTTGTTTCACCTAGCTACGTCTTGAACGTCGTTGGGCTTATATCGTCCCTGTGACTTAATCGTTCTAAGGTCTTGATCGTCTTGTTGACTTGATCTTTCCTGTGTCTTGATCGTCTTTCGGCTTCATTCGTTCTTGTGACTTGATCATCATCATTAATTGATCGCTTTTTATTTCTTGATCGTATTTGTGACTTGATCGTCAAAGTGACTTGATTGTCAAAGTGACTTCTTGAACATGCTTTTGACTTATTGATCTTCCTTTTCACTTCTTGATAGTCCTTTATACTCCTTAATCGTCATTTGTACTTATTCGCCCTTTTGGTTGATCGTCATAGCGACTTCATGAATACCTAAATGACTTGTAGATCGTCCTTTTACTTTCATGATAGTACTAATCTCTTCCTTTTCAACCTAGTTACTTCTTGAGCGTCGTTGGGTTTATTTCGTCCTTGTGACTTAATCGTTCTAAGGTCTTGATCGTCTTGTTGACTTGATCTTTCCTGTGTCTTGATCGTCTTTCGGCTACATTTGTTCTTGTGACTTGATCATCATCATTAATTGATCGCTTTTTATTTCTTGATCGCTTTTTATTTCTTGATCGTATTTGTGACTTGATCGTCAAAGTGACTTGATTGTCAAAGTGATTTCTTGAACATGCTTTTGACTTATTGATCTTCCTTTTCACTTCTTGATAGTCCTTTATACTTCTTAATCGTCATTTGTACTTATTCGCCCTTTTGGTTGATCGTCATAGCGACTTCATGAATACCTAAATGACTTGTAGATCGTCCTTTTACTTTCATGATAGTACTAATCACTTCTTTTTCGACCATGTTACTTCTTGAACGTCGTTGGGTTTATTTCGTCCTTGTGACTTAATCGTTCTAAGGTCTTGATCGTCTTGTTGACTTGATCTTTCCTGTGTCTTGATCGTCTTTCGGCTAAATTCGTTCTTGTGACTTGATCATCATCATTAATTGATCGCTTTTTATTTCTTGATCATTTTTGTGACTTGATCGTATTTGTGACTTGATCGTCAAAGTGACTTGATTGTCAAAGTGACTTCTTGAACATGCTTTTGACTTATTGATCTTCCTTTTCACTTCTTGATAGTCCTTTATACTCCTTAATCGTCATTTGTACTTATTCGCCCTTTTGGTTGATCGTCATAGCGACTTCATGAATACCTAAATGACTTGTAGATCGTCCTTTTACTTTCATGATAGTACTTATCACTTCTTTTTCGACCTAGTTACTACTTGAACGTCGTTTGGCTTATATCGTGCCTGTGACTTAATCGTTCTAAGGTCTTGATCGTCTTGTTGACTTGATCTTTGCTGTGTCTTGATCGTCTTTTGGCTACATTCGTTCTTGTGACTTGATCATCCTTATGAATTAATCGTTTTGGTTTCTTGATCGTATTTGAGTCTTGATATTCAAAGTGACTTCTTGTACATGCTTGTGTAATATTGAACTTCCTTTTCACTCCTTGATAGTCCTATATACTTCATAATCGTCTTGTGATCTTATTAGTCCCTATGGCTTTGTCGTCCTAGCAACTTCATGCATATCAAAGTGGCTTGTTCTTCGTCCCTTTAACTTCTTGATTGTCATTGTCAGTTCTTGATCGTATTTCGGCTTCATTCGTTCCTGTGACTTGATCATCCCCGTGAATTGATCGTTTTGGTTTTTTGATCGTTTTTGTGACTTGATCTCTTTTGTGACTTGATCGTCAAAGTGACTTGATTGTCAAAGTGACTTCTTGAACATGCTTGTGACTTATTGATCTTCCTTTTTACTTCTTGATAGTCCTTTATTCTCCTTAATCGTCATTTGTTCCTATTAGCCCTTTTGGTTGATCGTCAAAGCGACTTCATGAATATCTAAATGACTTGTTGATCGTCCTTTTCATTTTACGAAAGAACTAATCACTTCTTGTTCGTCCTAGTTACTTCTTAAACGTCGTTGGGTTTATATCGTCCCTGTGACTTAATCGTTCTAAGGTCTTTATCGACTTGTTGACTTGATCTTTTCTGTGACTTGATCATCCTTATGAATTGATAGTTTTGATTTCTTGATCGTATTTGTGACTTGATCGTCAAAGTGACTTCTGAACATGCTTGTGACTTATTGATCTTCCTTTTCACTTGTTGATAGTCCTTTATACTCCTTAATCGTCATTTATTCTTATTCGCCCTTTAGATTGATCGTCCAAGCGACTTCATGTATATCTATATGACTTGTTAATCGTCCTTTTACTATTATGATAGTACTAATCACTTCTTGTTCGCCCTAGTTAATTCTTGAACTGCGTTGGGTTTATATCGTCCTTGTGACTTAATCGTGTTAAGGTCGTTATCGTCTTGTTGACTTGATCGTTCCTGTGTCTTGATCGTCTTTTGGTTTCATTCGTTCTTGTGACCTGATCATCCTCATGAATTGATCGTTTTGGTTTCTTGATCGTTTTTGTGGCTTGATCGTACTTGTGACTTGATCGTCAAAGTGACTTGATTGTCAAAGTGACTTCTTGAACATGCTTGTGACTTATTGATCTTCCTTTTCACTTCTTGATAGTCCTTTATACTCCTTAATCGTCATTTGTTCTTATTCGCCCTTTTGATTGATCGGTCAAGCGACTTCATGAATATCTAAATGACTTGTTGATCGTCCTCTTACTTTAACGACAGAACTAATCACTTCTTGTTCGTCCTAGTAACTTCTTAAACGTCATTGGGTTTATACCGTCCCTGTGACTTAATCGTTCTAAGGTCTTTATCGACTTGTTGACTTGATCTTTATTGGTACTTGTTCGTCTTTTGGCTTCATTCGTTCTTGTGACCTGATCATCCTCATGAATTGATCGTTTCGGTTTCTTGATCGTATTTGTGACTTGATCGTCAAAGTTACTTGATCGTATTTGTGACTTCTTGAACATGCTTGTGACTTATTGATCTTCCTTTTCACTTCTTGATGGTACTTTATCCTCCTTTATCGTCTTTTGTTCCTATTCGCCCTCTTGATTGATCGTCCAAGCGACTTCATGAATATCTAAATGACTTGTTGATCGTCCTTTTGCTTTTACGACAGAACTAATCACTTCTTGTTCGTCCTAGTTACTTCTTAAACGTCGTTGGGTTTATATCGTCCTTGTGACTTAATCGTGTCAAGGTCGTTATCGTCTTGTTGACTTGATCGTTCCTGTGTCTTGATCGTCTTTTGGCTTCATTCGTTCTTGTGACCTGATCATCCTCATGAATTGATCGTTTCGGTTTCTTGATCGTATTTGTGACTTGATCGTCAAAGTTACTTGATCGTCAAAGTGACTTCTTGAACATGATTGTGACTTATTGATCTTCCTTTTCACTTTTTGATAGTCCTTTATACTCCTTAATCGTCATTTGTTCTTATTCGCCCTTTAGATTGATCGTCCAAGCGACTTCATGTATATCTAAATGACTTGTAATGACTTGATCGTCCTTTTACTTTTACGATAGAACTAACCACTTTTTGTTCGTCCTAGTTACTTCTTAAACGTCGTTCGGCTTATTTCCTCCCTGTTACTTAATCGTTCAAAGGTCTTGATCGTCTTGCTGACTTGATCTTTCCTGTGTCTTGATCGTCTTTTGGCTTCATTCGTTCTTGTGACTTTAACATCCTTATAAATTAATCGTTTTGGTTTCTTGATCGTATTTGTGACTTGATTGTCAAAGTGACTTGTTTGTCGAAGTAATTTCTTGAAAATGCTTGTGACATATTGATCTTCCTTTTCACTTCTTGATTGTCCTATATACTTCATGATCGTCATTTGTTCCTATTCGCCCTTTTGATTGATCGTCCAAGCGACTTTATGAATATCTAAATGACTTGTCGATCTTCCTTTTACTTTCATGATAGTACTAATCACTTCTTGTTTCACCTAGCTACGTCTTGAACGTCGTTGGGCTTATATCGTCCCTGTGACTTAATCGTTCTAAGGTCTTGATCGTCTTGTTGACTTGATCTTTCCTGTGTCTTGATCGTCTTTTGGCTTCATTCGTTCTTGTGACTTGAACATCCTTATGAATTAATTGTTTTGGTTTCTTGATCGTATTTGAGTCTTGATATTCAAAGTGACTTCTTGAACATGTTTGTGTATTATTGGTCTTCCTTTTCACTCCTTGATAGTCCTATATACTTCATAATCGTCTTGTGATCTTATTAGTCCCTATGGCTTTGTCGTCCTAGCAACTTCATGGATATCAAAGTGGCTTGTTTTTCGTCCCTTTAACTTCTTGATAGTCCAAAATACTTCTTGATTGTCCTTGTCAGTTCTTGATCGTATTTCGGCTTCATTCGCTCTTGTGACTTGATCATCCCCGTGAATTGATCGTTTTGGTTTTTTGATCGTTTTTGTGACTTGATCTCTTTTGTGACTTGATCGTCAAAGTGACTTGATTGTCAAAGTGACTTCTTGAACATGCTTGTGACTTATTGATCTACCTTTTCACTTCTTGATAGTCCTTTATCCTCCTTAATCGTCATTTGTTCCTATTCGCCCTTTTGGTTGATCGTCAAAGCGTCTTCATGAATATCTAAATGACTTTTTGATCGTCCTTTTGCTTTTACGACAGAACTAATCACTTCTTGTTCGTCCTAGTTACTTCTTAAACGTCGTTGGGTTTATATCGTCCCTGTTACTTAATCGTTCTAAGGTCTTTATCGACTTGTTGACTTGATCTTTTCTGTGAGTTGATCATCCTTATGAATTGATAGTTTTGGTTTCTTGATCGTATTTGTGACTTGATCGTCAAAGTGACTTCTTGAACATGATTGTGACTTATTGATCTTCCTTTTCACTTTTTGATAGTCCTTTATACTCCTTAATCGTCATTTGTTCTTATTCGCCCTTTAGATTGATCGTCCAAGCGACTTCATGTATATCTATATGACTTGTTGATCGTCCTTTTACGTATATGATAGTACTTATCACTTCTTGTTCGCCCTTGTTACTTCTTGAACGTCGTTTGGCTTATATCGTCCCTGTAACTTAATCGTTCTAATGTCGTTATCGTCTTGTTGACTTGATCTATCCTGTGTCTCGATCGTCTTTTGGCTTCATTCGTTCTTTTGACCTGATATTCCTCATGAATTGATCGTTTTGGTTTCTTGATCGTTTTTGTGACTTGATCGTATTTGTGACTTGATAGTCAAAGTGACTTGATTGTCAAAGTGACTTCTTGAACATGCTTGTGACTTATTGGTCTTCCTTTTCACTTCTTGATAGTCCTTTATACTCCTTAATCGTCATTTGTTCTTATTCGCCCTTTAGATTGATCGTCCAAGCGACTTCATGTATATCTATATGACTTGTTGATCGTCCTTTTACTTTGATGATAGAACTAATCACTTCTTGCTCGTCCTAGTTACTTCTTAATCGTCGATGGGTTTATTTCGTCCCTTTGACTTAATCGTTCTAATGTCGTTATCGTCTTGTTGACTTGATCTTTCCTGTGTCTTGATCGTCTTTCGGCTTCATTCGTTCTTGTGACTTGAACATCCTTATGAATTAATCGTTTTGGCTTCTTGATCGTATTTGTGACTTGATCGTCAAAGTGACTTGAATGTCAAAGTAATTTCTTGAAAATGCTTGTGACATATTGATCTTTCTTTTCACTTCTTGATAGTCCTATATACTTCATGATCGTCATTTGTTCCTATTCGCCCTTTTGATTGATCGTCCAAGCGACTTTATGAATATCTAAATGACTTGTCGATCGTCCTTTTCCTATTATGATAGTACTAATCACTTCTTGTTCGCCCTAGTTACTTCTTGAACGTCGTTGGGCTTATATCGTCCCTGAGACTTAAACGTTCTAAGGTCGTTATCGTCTTGTTGACTTGATCTTTCCTGTGTCTTGATCGTCTTTTGGCTTCATTCTTTCTTGTGACCTGATATTCCTCATGAATTGATCGTTTTGGTTTCTTGATCGTTTTTGTGACTTGATCGTATTTGTGACTTGATAGTCAAAGTGACTTGATTGTCAAAGTGACTTCTTGAACATGCTTGTGACTTATTGGTCTTCCTTTTCACTTCTTGATAGTCCTTTATACTCCTTAATCGTCATTTGTTCTTATTCGCCCTTTAGATTGATGGTCCAAGCGACTTCATGTATATCTATATGACTTGTTGATCGTCCTTTTACTTTGATGATAGAACTAATCACTTCTTGGTCGTCCTAGTTACTTCTTAATCGTCGATGGGTTTATTTCGTCCCTGTGACTTAATCGTTCTAAGGTCGTTATCGTCTTGTTGACTTGATCTTTCCTGTGTCTTGATCGTCTTTCGGCTTCATTCGTTCTTGTGACTTGAACATCCTCATGAATTGATCGTTTTGTATTTCTTGATCAATTTTGTGACTTGATCGTATTTGTGACTTGATCGTCAAAGTGACTTGATTGTCAAAGTGACTTCTTGAACATGCTTGTGACTTATTGATCTTCCTTTTCACTTCTTGATAGTCCTTTATTCTCCTTAATCGTCATTTGTTCTTATTCGACCTTTTGATTGATCGGTCAAGCGACTTCATGAATATCTAAATGACTTGTTGATCGTCCTTTTACTTTGATGATAGAACTAATCACTTCTTGCTCGTCCTAGTTACTTCTTAATCGTCGATGGGTTTATTTCGTATTTGTGACTTAATCGTTCTAAGGTCTTGATCGTCTTGTTGACTTGATCTTTTCTGTGTCTTGATCGTCTTTCGGCTTCATTCGTTCTTGTGACTTGAACATCCTTATGAATTAATCGTTTTGGCTTCTTGATCGTATTTGTGACTTGATCGTCAAAGTGACTTGATGTCAAAGTAATTTCTTGAAAATGCTTGTGACATATTGATCTTTCTTTTCACTTCTTGATAGTCCTATATACTTCATGATCGTCATTTGTTCCTATTCGCCCTTTTGATTGATCGTCCAAGCGACTTTATGAATATCTAAATGACTTGTCGATCGTCCTTTTACTTTAATGATAGTTTTAATCACTTCTTGTTTCACCTAGCTACGTCTTGAACGTCGTTGGGCTTATATCGTCCCTGTGACTTAATCGTTCTAAGGTCTTGATCGTCTTGTTGACTTGATCTTTCCTGTGTCTTGATCGTCTTTTGGCTTCATTCGTTCTTGTGACTTGAACATCCTTATGAATTAATTGTTTTGGTTTCTTGATCGTATTTGAGTCTTGATATTCAAAGTGACTTCTTGAACATGTTTGTGTATTATTGGTCTTCCTTTTCACTCCTTGATAGTCCTATATACTTCATAATCGTCTTGTGATCTTATTAGTCCCTATGGCTTTGTCGTCCTAGCAACTTCATGGATATCAAAGTGGCTTGTTTTTCGTCCCTTTAACTTCTTGATAGTCCAAAATACTTCTTGATTGTCCTTGTCAGTTCTTGATCGTATTTCGGCTTCATTCGCTCTTGTGACTTGATCATCCCCGTGAATTGATCGTTTTGGTTTTTTGATCGTTTTTGTGACTTGATCTCTTTTGTGACTTGATCGTCAAAGTGACTTGATTGTCAAAGTGACTTCTTGAACATGCTTGTGACTTATTGATCTACCTTTTCACTTCTTGATAGTCCTTTATCCTCCTTAATCGTCATTTGTTCCTATTCGCCCTTTTGGTTGATCGTCAAAGCGTCTTCATGAATATCTAAATGACTTTTTGATCGTCCTTTTGCTTTTACGACAGAACTAATCACTTCTTGTTCGTCCTAGTTACTTCTTAAACGTCGTTGGGTTTATATCGTCCCTGTTACTTAATCGTTCTAAGGTCTTTATCGACTTGTTGACTTGATCTTTTCTGTGAGTTGATCATCCTTATGAATTGATAGTTTTGGTTTCTTGATCGTATTTGTGACTTGATCGTCAAAGTGACTTCTTGAACATGATTGTGACTTATTGATCTTCCTTTTCACTTTTTGATAGTCCTTTATACTCCTTAATCGTCATTTGTTCTTATTCGCCCTTTAGATTGATCGTCCAAGCGACTTCATGTATATCTATATGACTTGTTGATCGTCCTTTTACGTATATGATAGTACTTATCACTTCTTGTTCGCCCTTGTTACTTCTTGAACGTCGTTTGGCTTATATCGTCCCTGTAACTTAATCGTTCTAATGTCGTTATCGTCTTGTTGACTTGATCTATCCTGTGTCTCGATCGTCTTTTGGCTTCATTCGTTCTTTTGACCTGATATTCCTCATGAATTGATCGTTTTGGTTTCTTGATCGTTTTTGTGACTTGATCGTATTTGTGACTTGATAGTCAAAGTGACTTGATTGTCAAAGTGACTTCTTGAACATGCTTGTGACTTATTGGTCTTCCTTTTCACTTCATGATAGTCCTTTATACTCCTTAATCGTCATTTGTTCTTATTCGCCCTTTAGATTGATCGTCCAAGCGACTTCATGTATATCTATATGACTTGTTGATCGTCCTTTTACTTTGATGATAGAACTAATCACTTCTTGCTCGTCCTAGTTACTTCTTAATCGTCGATGGGTTTATTTCGTCCCTTTGACTTAATCGTTCTAATGTCGTTATCGTCTTGTTGACTTGATCTTTCCTGTGTCTTGATCGTCTTTCGGCTTCATTCGTTCTTGTGACTTGAACATCCTTATGAATTAATCGTTTTGGCTTCTTGATCGTATTTGTGACTTGATCGTCAAAGTGACTTGAATGTCAAAGTAATTTCTTGAAAATGCTTGTGACATATTGATCTTTCTTTTCACTTCTTGATAGTCCTATATACTTCATGATCGTCATTTGTTCCTATTCGCCCTTTTGATTGATCGTCAAAGCGACTTTATGAATATCTAAATGACTTGTCGATCGTCCTTTTCCTATTATGATAGTACTAATCACTTCTTGTTCGCCCTAGTTACTTCTTGAACGTCGTTGGGCTTATATCGTCCCTGTGACTTAATCGTTCTAAGGTCTTTATCGTCTTGTTGACTTGATCTTTCCTGTGTCTTGATCGTCTTTTGGCTTCATTTGTCTTGTGACCTGATAATCCTCATGAATTAATCGTTTTGGTTTCTTGATCGTTTTTGTGACTTGATCGTATTTGTGACTTGATCGTCAAAGTGACTTGATTGTCAAAGTGACTTCTTGAACATGCTTGTGACTTATTGATCTTCCTTTTTACTTCTTGATAGTCCTTTATACTCCTTAATCGTCATTTGTTCTTATTCGCCCTTTAGATTGATGGTCCAAGCGACTTCATGTATATCTATATGACTTGTTGATCGTCCTTTTACTTTGATGATAGAACTAATCACTTCTTGGTCGTCCTAGTTACTTCTTAATCGTCGATGAGTTTATTTCGTCCCTGTGACTTAATCGTTCTAAGGTCGTTATCGTCTTGTTGACTTGATCTTTCCTGTGTCTTGATCGTCTTTCGGCTTCATTCGTTCTTGTGACTTGAACATCCTCATGAATTGATCGTTTTGTATTTCTTGATCAATTTTGTGACTTGATCGTATTTGTGACTTGATCGTCAAAGTGACTTGATTGTCAAAGTGACTTCTTGATCATGCTTGTGACTTATTGATCTTCCTTTTCACTTCTTGATAGTCCTTTATTCTCCTTAATCGTCATTTGTTCTTATTCGACCTTTTGATTGATCGGTCAAGCGATTCATGAATATCTAAATGACTTGTTGATCGTCCTTTTACTTTGATGATAGAACTAATCACTTCTTGCTCGTCCTAGTTACTTCTTAATCGTCGATGGGTTTATTTCGTATTTGTGACTTAATCGTTCTAAGGTCTTGATCGTCTTGTTGACTTGATCTTTTCTGTGTCTTGATCGTCTTTCGGCTTCATTCGTTCTTGTGACTTGAACATCCTTATGAATTAATCGTTTTGGCTTCTTGATCGTATTTGTGACTTGATCGTCAAAGTGACTTGAATGTCAAAGTAATTTCTTGAAAATGCTTGTGACATATTGATCTTTCTTTTCACTTCTTGATAGTCCTATATACTTCATGATCGTCATTTGTTCCTATTCGCCCTTTTGATTGATCGTCCAAGCGACTTTATGAAAATCTAAATGACTTGTCGATCGTCCTTTTACTTTAATGATAGTTTTAATCACTTCTTGTTCTTCCTAGCTACTTCTTTAACGTCGTTGGGCCTATATCGTCCCTGTGACTTAATCGTTCTAAGGTCTTGATCGTATTGTTGACTAGATCTTTCCTGCGTCTTGATCGTCTTTTGGCTTCATTCGTTCTTGTGACTTGAACATCCTTATGAATCAATCGTTTTGGTTTCTTGATCGTATTTTAGTCTTGATTTTCAAAGTGACTTCTTGAACATGCTTGTGACTAATTGATCTTCCTTTTCACTCCTTGATAGTCCTATATACTTCATAATCGTCTTGTGATCTTATTAGTCCCTATGGCTTTGTCGTCCTAGCAACTTCATGTATATCAAAGTGGCTTGTTTTTCGTCCCTTTAACTTCTTGATAGTCCAAAGATACTTCTTGATTGTCCTTGTCAGTTCTTGATCGTATTTCGGCTTCATTCGTTCTTTTGACTTGATCATCCCCGTGAATTGATCGTTTTGGTTTCTTGATCGTTTTTGTGACTTAATCGTATTTATGACTTGATAGTCAAAGTGACTTGATTGTCAAAGTGACTTCTTGAACATGCTTGTGACTTATTGATCTATCTTTTCACTTCTTGATTGTTCTTTATCCTCCATAATCGTCATTTGTTCCTATTCGCCCTTTTGGTTGATCGTCAAAGCGACATCATGAATATCTAAATGACTTGTTGATCGTCCTTTTACTTTTACGATAGAACTTACCACTTCTTGTTCGTCCTTTTTACTTCTTGAACGTCGTTTGGCTTATATCGTGCCTGTGACTTAATCGTTCTAAGGTCTTGATCGTCTTTTGGCTTCATTCGATCTTATAACCTGATCATCCTCATGAATTGATCGTTTTGGTTTCTTGATCGTTTTTGTGACTTAATCGTATTTATGACTTGATAGTCAAAGTGACTTGATTGTCAAAGTGACTTCTTGAACATGCTTGTGACTTATTGATCTATCTTTTCACTTCTTGATTGTTCTTTATCCTCCATAATCGTCATTTGTTATTATTCGCCCTTTTGATTGATCGGTCAAGCGACTTCATGAATATCTAAATGACTTGTTGATTGTCCTTTTACTTTTACGATAGAACTTACCACTTCTTGTTCGTCCTTTTTACTTCTTGAACGTCGTTTGGCTTATATCGTGCCTGTTACTTAATCGTTCTAAGGTCTTGATCGTCTTGTTGACTTGATCTTTCCTGTGTCTTGATCGTCTTTTGGCTTCATTCGTTCTTGTGACCTGATCATCCTCATGAATTGATCGTTTTGGTTTCTTGATCGTATTTGTGACTTGATTGTCAAAGTGACTTCTTGAACATGCTTGTGACTTATTGATCTTTCTTTTCACTTCTTGATTGTCCTTTATACTCCTTAATCGTCATTTGTTCCTATTCGCCCCTTTGATTGAACGGTCAAGCGACTTCATGAATATCTAAATGACTTGTAATGACTTGATCGTCCTTTTACTTTTACGATAGAACTAACCACTTCTTGTTTGTCCTTGTTACTTCTTAAACGTCGTTCGGCTTATTTCCTCCTTGTGACTTAATCGTTCTAAGGTCTTGATCGTCTTGCTGACTTGATCTTTCCTCTGTCATGATCGTCTTTTGGCTTCATTCGTTCTTGTGACCTGATCATCCTCATGAATTGATCGTCTTTGTGGCTTGATCGTACTTGTGACTTGATCGTCAAATTGACTTGATTGTCAAAGTAATTTCTTTAAAATGCTTGTGACATATTGATCTTCCTTTTCACTTCTTGATTGTCCTTTATACTCCTTAATCGTCATTTGTTATTATTCGCCCTTTTGATTGATCGGTCAAGCGACTTCATGAATATCTAAATGACTTGTTGATTGTCCTTTTACTTTTACGATAGAACTTACCACTTCTTGGTCGTCCTAGTTACTTCTTAATCGTCGATGGGTTTATTTCGTCCCTGTGACTTAATCGTTCTAAGGTCGTTATCGTCTTGTTGACTTGATCTTTCCTGTGTCTTGATCGTCTTTCGGCTTCATTCGTTCTTGTGACTTGAACATCCTCATGAATTGATCGTTTTGTATTTCTTGATCAATTTTGTGACTTGATCGTATTTGTGACTTGATCGTCAAAGTGACTTGATTGTCAAAGTGACTTCTTGAACATGCTTGTGACTTATTGATCTTCCTTTTCACTTCTTGATAGTCCTTTATTCTCCTTAATCGTCATTTGTTCTTATTCGACCTTTTGATTGATCGGTCAAGCGACTTCATGAATATCTAAATGACTTGTTGATCGTCCTTTTACTTTGATGATAGAACTAATCACTTCTTGCTCGTCCTAGTTACTTCTTAATCGTCGATGGGTTTATTTCGTATTTGTGACTTAATCGTTCTAAGGTCTTGATCGTCTTGTTGACTTGATCTTTTCTGTGTCTTGATCGTCTTTCGGCTTCATTCGTTCTTGTGACTTGAACATCCTTATGAATTAATCGTTTTGGCTTCTTGATCGTATTTGTGACTTGATCGTCAAAGTGACTTGATGTCAAAGTAATTTCTTGAAAATGCTTGTGACATATTGATCTTTCTTTTCACTTCTTGATAGTCCTATATACTTCATGATCGTCATTTGTTCCTATTCGCCCTTTTGATTGGTCGTCCAAGCGACTTTATGAATATCTAAATGACTTGTCGATCGTCCTTTTACTTTAATGATAGTTTTAATCACTTCTTGTTCTTCCTAGCTACTTCTTGAACGTCGTTGGGCCTATATCGTCCCTGTGACTTAATCGTTCTAAGGTCTTGATCGTATTGTTGACTAGATCTTTCCTGCGTCTTGATCGTCTTTTGGCTTCATTCGTTCTTGTGACTTGAACATCCTTATGAATCAATCGTTTTGGTTTCTTGATCGTATTTTAGTCTTGATTTTCAAAGTGACTTCTTGAACATGCTTGTGACTAATTGATCTTCCTTTTCACTCCTTGATAGTCCTATATACTTCATAATCGTCTTGTGATCTTATTAGTCCCTATGGCTTTGTCGTCCTAGCAACTTCATGTGTATCAAAGTGGCTTGTTTTTCGTCCCTTTAACTTCTTGATAGTCCAAAGATACTTCTTGATTGTCCTTGTCAGTTCTTGATCGTATTTCGGCTTCATTCGTTCTTTTGACTTGATCATCCCCGTGAATTGATCGTTTTGGTTTCTTGATCGTTTTTGTGACTTAATCGTATTTATGACTTGATAGTCAAAGTGACTTGATTGTCAAAGGGACTTCTTGAACATGCTTGTGACTTATTGATCTATCTTTTCACTTCTTGATTGTTCTTCATCCTCCATAATCGTCATTTGTTCCTATTCGCCCTTTTGGTTGATCGTCAAAGCGACATCATGAATATCTAAATGACTTGTTGATCGTCCTTTTACTTTTACGATAGAACTTACCACTTCTTGTTCGTCCTTTTTACTTCTTGAACGTCGTTTGGCTTATATCGTGCCTGTGACTTAATCGTTCTAAGGTCTTGATCGTCTTTTGGCTTCATTCGTTCTTATAACCTGATCATCCTCATGAATTGATCGTTTTGGTTTCTTGATCGTTTTTGTGACTTGATCGTATTTGTGACTTGATCGTCAAAGTGACTTGATTGTCAAAGTGACTTCTTGAAAATGCGTGTGACTTATTGATCTTCCTTTTCACTTCTTGATAGTCCTTTATACTCCTTAATCGTCATTTGTTATTATTCGCCCTTTTGATTGATCGGTCAAGCGACTTCATGAATATCTAAATGACTTGTTGATTGTCCTTTTACTTTTACGATAGAACTTACCACTTCTTGTTCGTCCTTTTTACTTCTTGAACGTCGTTTGGCTTATATCGTGCCTGTTACTTAATCGTTCTAAGGTCTTGATCGTCTTGTTGACTTGATCTTTCCTGTGTCTTGATCGTCTTTTGGCTTCATTCGTTCTTGTGACCTGATCATCCTCATGAATTGATCGTTTTGGTTTCTTGATCGTATTTGTGACTTGATTGTCAAAGTGACTTCTTGAACATGCTTGTGACTTATTGATCTTTCTTTTCACTTCTTGATTAACCTTTATACTCCTTAATCGTCATTTGTTCCTATTCGCCCTTTTGATTGAACGGTCAAGCGACTTCATGAATATCTAAATGACTTGTAATAACTTGATCGTCCTTTTACTTTTACGATAGAACTAACCACTTCTTGTTTGTCCTTGTTACTTCTTAAACGTCGTTCGGCTTATTTCCTCCTTGTGACTTAATCGTTCTAAGGTCTTGATCGTCTTGCTGACTTGATCTTTCCTCTGTCATGATCGTCTTTTGGCTTCATTCGTTCTTGTGACCTGATCATCCTCATGAATTGATCGTCTTTACGGCTTGATCGTACTTGTGACTTGATCGTCAAATTGACTTGATTGTCAAAGTAATTTCTTTAAAATGCTTGTGACATATTGATCTTCCTTTTCACTTCTTGATTGTCCTTTATACTCCTTAATCGTCATTTGTTATTATTCGCCCTTTTGATTGATCGGTCAAGCGACTTCATGAATATCTAAATGACTTGTTGATTGTCCTTTTACTTTCATGATAGTTTTAATCACTTCTTGTTCTTCCTAGCTACTTCTTGAACGTCGTTGGGCTTATATCGTCCCTGTGACTTAATCGTTCTAAGGTCTTGATCGTCTTGTTGACTAGATCTTTCCTGCGTCTTGATCGTCTTTTGGCTTCATTCGTTCTTGTGACTCGATCATCCTTATGAATTGACAGTTTTGGTTTCTTGATTGTATTTGTGACATGATTGTCAAAGTGACTTCTTGAACATGCTTGTGACTCATTGATCTTCCTTTTCACTTCTTGACAGTCCTTTATACTCCTTAATCGTCATTTGTACTTATTCGCCCTTTTGGTTGATCGTCATAGCGACTTCATGAATACCTAAATGACTTGTAGATCGTCCTTTTACTTTCATGATAGTACAAATCACTTCTTTTTCGACCTAGTTACTTCTTGAGCGTCGTTGGGTTTATTTCGTCCTTGTGACTTAATCGTTGTTAGGTCTTGATCGTCTTGTTGACTTGATCTTTCCTGTGTCCTGATCGTCTTTCGGCTTCATTCGTTCTTGTGACTTGATCATCATCATTAATTGATCGCTTTTTATTTATTGATCGTATTTGTGACTTGAACGTCAAAGTGACTTGATTGTCAAAGTGACTTCTTGAACATGCTTGTGACTTATTGATCTTCCTTTTCACATCTTGATAGTCCTTTATACTCCTTATTGGTCATCTGTACTTATTCGCCCTTTTGGTTGATCGTCATAGCGTCTTCATGAATACTTAAATGACTTGTAGATCGTCCTTTTACTTTCATGATAGTACTAATCACTTCTTTTTCGACCTAGTTACTTCTTGAGCGTCGTCTGGTTTATTTCGTCCTTGTGACTTAATCGTTCTAAGGTCTTGATCGTCTTGTTGACTTGATCTTTCCTGTGTCTTGATCGTATTTCGGCTTCATTCGTTCTTGTGACTTGATCATCATCATTAATTGTTCGCTTTTTATTTCTTGATCATTTTTGTGACTTGATCGTATTTGTGACTTGATCGTCAAAGTGACCTCTTGAACATGCTTTTGACTTATTGATCTTCCTTTTCACTTCTTGATAGTACTTTATACTCCTTAATCGTCATTTGTACTTATTCGCCCTTTTGTTTGATCGTCATAGCGACTTCATGAATACCTAAATGACTTGTAGATCGTCCTTTTACTTTCATGATAGTACTAATCACTTCTTTTTCGACCTAGCTACTTCTTGAGCGTCGTTGGGTTTATTTCGTCCTTGTGACTTAATCGTTCTTAGGTCTTGATCGTCTTGTTGACTTGATCTTTCCTGTGTCTTGATCGTCTTTTGGCTTCATTCGTTCTTGTGACCTGATCATCCTCATGAATTGATCGTTTTGGTTTCTTGATCGTATTTGTGACTTGATTGTCAAAGTGACTTCTTGAACATGCTTGTGACCTATTGATCTTCTTTTTCACTTTTTAATAGTCCTTTATACTCCTTAATTTTCATTTTTTCTTATTCGCCCTTTTGATTGATCGTCATACCGACTTCATGAATATCTAAATGACCTGTTGATCGTCTTTTTACTTTTACGATAGAACTAACCACTTCTTGTTCGTCCTTGTTACTTCTTAAACGTCGTTGGGTTTATATCGTGCCTGTGACTTAATCGTTCTATGGTCTTGATCGTCTTGTTTCTTGATCGTTTTTGTGACTTGATCGTATTTATGACTTGATAGTCAAAGTGACTTGATTGTCAAAGTGACTTCTTGAACATGCTTTTGTATTATTGATCTTCCTTTTCACTTCTTGATAGTCCTTTATACTCCTTAATCGTCATTTGTACTTATTCGCCCTTTTGATTGATCGTCAAAGCGACTTCATGAATACCTAAATGACTTTTTGATCGTCCTTTTACTTTCATGATAGTACTAATCACTTCTTGTTCGCCATAGTTACTTCTTGAGCGTCGTTGGGTCTATTTCGTCCCTGTGACTTAATCGTTCTAAGGTCTTGATCGTCTTGTTGACTTGATCTTTACTGTTTCTTGATCGTCTTTCGGCTTCATTCGTTCTTGTGACTTGATCATCATCATTAATTGATCGCTTTTTATTTCTTGATCATTTTTGTGACTTGATCGTATTTGTGACTTGATCGTCAAAGTGACCTCTTGAACATGCTTTTGACTTATTGATCTTCCTTTTCACTTCTTGATAGTACTTTATACTCCTTAATCGTCATTTGTACTTATTCGCCCTTTTGTTTGATCGTCATAGCGACTTCATGAATACCTAAATGACTTGTAGATCGTCCTTTTACTTTCATGATAGTACTAATCACTTCTTGTTCGCCATAGATACTTCTTGAACGTCGTTGGGCTTATATCGTCCCGGTGACTTTATCGTTCTAAGGTCTTAATCGTCTTGTTTACTTGATCTTTCCTGTGTCTTGATCGTCTTTTGGCTTCATTAGTTCTTGAGACTTGATCATCATCATTAATTGATCGCTTTTTATTTCTTGATCATTTTTGTGACTTGATCGTATTTGTGACTTGATCGTCAAAGTGACTTGATTGTCAAAGTGACTTCTTGAGCAGCTTGTGACTTATTGATCTTCCTTTTCACTTCTTGATAGTCCTTTATACTCCTTAATCGTCATTTGTTCTTATTCGCCCTTTTGATTGATCGGTCAAGCGACTTCATGAATACCTAAATGACTTGTAGATCGTCCTTTTACTTTCATGAAAGTACTAATCACCTCTTTTTCAACCTAGTTACTTCTTGAGCGTCGTCGGGTTTATTTCGTCTTTGTGACCTAATCGTTCTAAGGTCTTGATCGTCTTGTTGACTTGATCTTTCCTGTGTCTTGATCGTCTTTCGGCTTCATTCGTTCTTGTGACTTGATCATCATCATTAATTGATCGTTTTTTATTTCTTGATCGTATTTGTGACTTGATCGTCAAAGTGACTTGATTGTCAAAGTGACTTCTTGAACATGCTTGTGACTTATTGATCTTCCTTTTCACTTCTTGATAGTCCTTTATACTCCTTAATCGTCATTTGTACTTATTCGCCCTTTTGGTTGATCGTCATAGCGACTTCATGAATATCTAAATGACTTGTAGACCGTCCTTTTACTTTCATGATAGTACTAATCACTTCTTTTTCGACCTAGTTACTTCTTGAGCGTCGTCGGGTTTATTTCGTCCTTGTGACTTAATCGTTCTAAGGTCTTGATCGTCTTGTTGACTTGATCTTTCCTGTGTCTTGATCGTCTTGCGGCTTCATTCGTTCTTGTGACTTGATCATCATCATTAATTGATCGCTCTTTATTTCTTGTTAGAGATGTGGTGGTTAAGTGGGTAAAACAACTCCTTATTGCGACTGAGAGTCCTGGTTCGAATCCTAGTCAAGTCAAATAAAATGTAACGTTAGAAAAAATAAATAAATTATTGATTTGAGCTTGTACTTTCAGTGTTGTGCTTCTATTTGCCACCTGATTTGAGTTCATCGCCAAATCGTTCCTCTGGATGGTTGTTACCATTCATCTAAAAAATGGAACCTGACATTAGAACAGCGATTATCTTCCCATGGGAACGTGTCAGGACTCGCGAGTCAAGGGGACTTTAAATAATTGCGTCGAAAGACGTAAGTAGCGAGTATAAAAAAACTCTGTTATAAGCAGCAATGCTTCCGCAAGCTAACCAAATATAACTTGGGATGTTCTACAAGAGGTTAGACTTGTCGCAGAAAACTACTACTACTACTACTACTACTTGATCGTATTTGTGACTTGATCGTCAAAGTGACTTGATTGTCAAAGTGACTTCTTGAACATGCTTTTGACTTATTGATTTTCCATTTCACTTCTTGATAGTCCTTTATACTCCTAAATCGTCAATTGTACTTATTCGACCTTTTAGTTGATCGGTCAAGCGACTATATGAATACCTAAATGACTTGTAGATCGTCCTTTTACTTTCATGATAGTACTAATCACTTCTTTTTCGACCTAGTTACTTCTTGAGAATCGTTGGGTTTATTTCGTCCTTGTGACTTAATCGTTCTAAGGTCTTGATCGTCTTGTTGACATAATCTTTCCTGTGTCTTGATCGTCTTTCGGCTATATTCGTTCTTGTGACTTGATCATCCTTATGAATTGATTGTTTTGGTTTCTTGATTGTATTTGTGACTTGATCGTCAAAGTGACTTGATTGTCAAAGTGACTTCTTGAACATGCTTTTGACTTATTGACCTTCCTTTCCACTTCTTGATAGTCCTTTATACTCCTTTATCGTCATTTGTACTTATTCGCCCTTTTGGTTGATCGTCATAGCGACTTCATGAATACCTAAATGACTTGTAGATCGTCCTTTTACTTTCATGATAGTACTAATCTCTTCCTTTTCAACCTAGTTACTTCTTGAGCGTCGTTGGGTTTATTTCGTCCTTGTGACTTAATCGTTCTAAGGTCTTGATCGTCTTGTTGACTTGATCTTTCCTGTGTCTTGATCGTCTTTCGGCTACATTCGTTCTTGTGACATGATCATCATCATTAATTGATCGCTTTTTATTTCTTGATCATTTTTGTGACTTGATCGTATTTGTGACTTGATCGTCAAAGTGACTTGATTATCAAAGTGACTTCTTGAAAATGCTTGTGACTTATTGATCTTCCTTTTCACTTCTTGATAGTCCTTTATACTCCTTAATCGTCATTTGTACTTATTCGCCCTTTTGGTTGATCATCATAGCGACTTCATGAATACTTTAATGACTTGTAGATCGTCCTTTTACTTTCATGATAGTACTAATCACTTCTTTTTCGACCTAGTTACTTCTTGAACGTCGTTTGGCTTATATCGTGCCTGTGACTTTATCGTTCTAAGGTCTTGATCGTCTTGTTGACTTGATCTTTCCTGTGTCTTGATCGTCTCTTGGCTTCATTCGTTCTTGTGACTTGATCATCCTTATGATTTGATTGTTTTGGTTTCTTGATTGAATTTGTGACTTGATTGTCAAAGTGACTTCTTGAACATGCTTATGACTTATTGATCTTCCTTTTCACTTCTTGATAGTCCTTTATACTCCTTAATCGTCATTTATACTTATTCGCCCTTTTGGTTGATCGTCATAGCAACTTCATGAATACCTAAATGACTTGTAGATCGTCCTTTTACCTTCATGATATTACTAATCACTACTTTTTCGACCTAGTTACTTCTTGAGCGTCGTCGGGTTCATTTCGTCCTTGTGACTTAATTGTTCTAAGGTCTTGATCGTCTTGTTGACTTGAACTTTCCTGTGTCTTGATCGTCTTTCGGCTTCATTCGTTCTTCTGACTTGATCATCATCATTAATTGATCGCTTTTTATTTCTTGATCGTATTTGTGACTTGATCGTCAAAGTGACTTGATTGTCAAAGTGACTTCTTGAACATGCTTGTGACTTATTGATCTTCCTTTTCACTTCTTGATAGTCCTTTATACTCCTAAATCGTCATTTGTTCTTATTCGCCCTTATGATTGATCGGTCAAGCGACTTCATGAATACCTAAATGACTTGTAGATCGTCCTTTTACTTTCATGATAGTACTAATCACTTCTTTTTCGACCTAGTTACTTCTTGAGCGTCGTTGGGTTTATTTCGTCCTTGTGACTTAATCGTTCTAAGGTCTTGATCGTCTTGTTGACTTGATCTTTCCTGTGTCTTGATCGTCTTTCGGCTTCATTCGTTCTTGTGACTTGATCATCATCATTAATTGATCGCTTTTTATTTCTTGATCATTTTTGTGACTTGATCGTATTTGTGACTTGATCGTCAAAGTGACTTGATTATCAAAGTGACTTCTTGAACATGCTTGTGACTTATTGATCTTCCTTTTCACTTCTTGATAGTCCTTTATACTCCTTAATCGTCATTTGTACTTATTCGCCCTTTTGGTTGATCGTCATAGCAACTTCATGAATATCTAAATGACTTGTTGATCGTCCTTTTACTTTTACGATAGAACTAACCACTTCTTGTTCGTCCTTTTTACTTCTTGAACGTCGTTTGGCTTATATCGTGCCTGTTACTTAATCGTTCTAAGGTCTTGATCGTCTTGTTGACTTGATCTTTCCTGTGTCTTGATCGTCTTTTGGCCTTATTCGTTCTTGTGACTTGATCATCCTTATGAATTGATTGTTTTGGTTTCTTGATTGAATTTGTGACTTGATTGTCAAAGTGACTTCTTGAACATGCTTGTGACTTATTGATCTTCCTTTTCACTTCTTGATAGTCCTTTATACTCCTAAATCGTCATTTGTTCTTATTCGCCCTTATGATTGATCGGTCAAGCGACTTCATGAATACCTAAATGACTTGTAGATCGTCCTTTTACTTTCATGATAGTACTAATCACTTCTTTTTCGACCTAGTTACTTCTTGAACGTCGTTGGGTTTATTTCGTCCTTGTGACTTAATTGTTCTAAGGTCTTGATCGTCTTGTTGACTTGAACTTTCCTGTGTCTTGATCGTCTTTCGGCTTCATTCGTTCTTCTGACTTGATCATCATCATTAATTGATCGCTTTTTATTTCTTGATCGTATTTGTGACTTGATCGTCAAAGTGACTTGATTGTCAAAGTGACTTCTTGAACATGCTTGTGACTTATTGATCTTCCTTTTCACTTCTTGATAGTCCTTTATACTCCTAAATCGTCATTTGTTCTTATTCGCCCTTATGATTGATCGGTCAAGCGACTTCATGAATACCTAAATGACTTGTAGATCGTCCTTTTACTTTCATGATAGTACTAATCACTTCTTTTTCGACCTAGTTACTTCTTGAGCGTCGTTGGGTTTATTTCGTCCTTGTGACTTAATCGTTCTAAGGTCTTGATCGTCTTGTTGACTTGATCTTTCCTGTGTCTTGATCGTCTTTCGGCTTCATTCGTTCTTGTGACTTGATCATCATCATTAATTGATCGCTTTTTATTTCTTGATCATTTTTGTGACTTGATCGTATTTGTGACTTGATCGTCAAAGTGACTTGATTATCAAAGTGACTTCTTGAACATGCTTGTGACTTATTGATCTTCCTTTTCACTTCTTGATAGTCCTTTATACTCCTTAATCGTCATTTGTACTTATTCGCCCTTTTGGTTGATCGTCATAGCAACTTCATGAATATCTAAATGACTTGTTGATCGTCCTTTTACTTTTACGATAGAACTAACCACTTCTTGTTCGTCCTTTTTACTTCTTGAACGTCGTTTGGCTTATATCGTGCCTGTTACTTAATCGTTCTAAGGTCTTGATCGTCTTGTTGACTTGATCTTTCCTGTGTCTTGATCGTCTTTTGGCCTTATTCGTTCTTGTGACTTGATCATCCTTATGAATTGATTGTTTTGGTTTCTTGATTGAATTTGTGACTTGATTGTCAAAGTGACTTCTTGAACATGCTTGTGACTTATTGATCTTCCTTTTCACTTCTTGATAGTCCTTTATACTCCTAAATCGTCATTTGTTCTTATTCGCCCTTATGATTGATCGGTCAAGCGACTTCATGAATACCTAAATGACTTGTAGATCGTCCTTTTACTTTCATGATAGTACTAATCACTTCTTTTTCGACCTAGTTACTTCTTGAACGTCGTTGGGTTTATTTCGTCCTTGTGACTAAATCGTTCTAAGGTCTTGATCGTCTTGTTGACTTGATCTTTCCTGTGTCTTGATCGTCTTTCGGATACATTCGTTCTTGTGACTTGATCATCATCATTAATTGATCGCTTTTTATTTCTTGATCATTTTTGTGACTTGATCGTATTTGTGACTTGATCGTAAAAGTGACTTGATTGTCAAAGTGACTTCTTGAACATGCTTGTGACTTATTGATCTTCCTTTTCACTTCTTGATAGTCCTTTATACTCCTAAATCGTCATTTGTTCTTATTCGCCCTTATGATTGATCGGTCAAGCGACTTCATGAATACCTAAATGACTTGTAGATCGTCCTTTTACTTTCATGATAGTACTAATCACTTCTTTTTCGACCTAGTTACTTCTTGAACGTCGTTGGGTTTATTTCGTCCTTGTGACTTAATCGTTCTAAGGTCTTGATCGTCTTGTTGACTTGATCTTTCCAGTGTCTTGATCGTCTTTCGGCTACATTCGTTCTTGTGACTTGATCATCATCATTAATTGATCGCTTTTTATTTCTTGATCATTTTTGTGACTTGATCGTATTTGTGACTTGATCGTAAAAGTGACTTGATTGTCAAAGTGACTTCTTGAACATGCTTTTGACTTATTGATCTTCCTTTTCACTTCTTGATAGTCCTTTATACTCCTTAATCGTCATTTGTACTTATTCGCCCTTTTGGTTGATCGTCATAGCGACTTCATGAATACCTAAATGACTTGTAGATCGTCCTTTTACTTTCATGATAGTACTAATCACTTCTTTTTCGACCTAGTTACTTCTTGAGCGTCGTTGGGTTTATTTCGTCCTTGTGACTTAATCGTTCTAAGGTCTTGATCGTCTTGTTGACTTGATCTTTCCTGTGTCTTGATCGTCTTTCGGCTTCATTCGTTCTTGTGACTTGATCATCATCATTAATTGATCGCTTTTTATTTCTTGATCATTTTTGTGACTTGATCGTATTTGTGACTTGATCGTCAAAGTGACTTGATTATCAAAGTGACTTCTTGAACATGCTTGTGACTTATTGATCTTCCTTTTCACTTATTGATAGTCTTTTATACTCCTTAATCGTCATTTGTACTTATTCGCCCTTTTGGTTGATCGTCATAGCGACTTCATGAATACCTAAATGACTTGTAGATCGTCCTTTTACTTTCATGATAGTACTAATCACTTCTTTTTCGACCTAGTTACTTCTTGAGCGTCGTTTGGTTTATTTCGTCCTTGTGACTTAATCGTTCGAAGGTCTTGATCGTCTTGTTGACTTGATCTTTCCTGTGTCTTGATCGTCTTTTGGCTACATTCGTTCTTGTGACTTGATCATCATTATGAATTGATTGTTTTGGTTTCTTGATTGTATTTGTGACTTGATTGTCAAAGTGACTTCTTGAACATGCTTTTGACTTATTGATCTTCCTTTTCACTTCTTGATAGTCCTTTATACTCCTTAAACGTCATTTGTACTTATTCGCCCTTTTGGTTGATCGTCATAGCGACTTCATGAATACCTAAATGACTTGTAGATCGTCCTTTTACTTTCATGATAGTACTAATCACTTCTTTTTCGACCTAGTTACTTCTTGAGCGTCGTTGGGTTTATTTCGTCCTTGTGACTTAATCGTTCTAAGGTCTTGATCGTCTTGTTGACTTGATCTTTCCTGTGTCTTGATCGTCTTTCGGCTACATTCGTTCTTGTGACTTGATCATCATCATTAATTGATCGCTTTTTATTTCTTGATCATTTTTGTGACTTGATCGTATTTGTGACTTGATCGTCAAAGTGACTTGATTATCAAAGTGACTTCTTGAACATGCTTGTGACTTATTGATCTTCCTTTTCACTTCTTGATAGTCCTTTATACTCCTTAATCGTCATTTGTACTTATTCGCCCTTTTGGTTGATCGTCATAGCGACTTCATGAATACCTAAATGACTTGTAGATCGTCCTTTTACTTTCATGATAGTACTAATCACTTCTTTTTCGACCTAGTTACTTCTTGAGCGTCGTCGGGTTCATTTCGTCCTTGTGACTTAATCGTTCTAAGGTCTTGATCGTCTTGTTGACTTGAACTTTCCTGTGTCTTGATCGTCTTTCGGCTTCATTCGTTCTTGTGACTTGATCATCATCATTAATTGATCGCTTTTTATTTCTTGATCGTATTTGTGACTTGATCGTCAAAGTGACTTGATTGTCAAAGTGACTTCTTGAACATGCTTTTGACTTATTGATCTTCCTTTTCACTTCTTGATAGTCCTTTATACTCCTTAATCGTCATTTGTACTTATTCGCCCTTTTGGTTGATCGTCATAGCGACTTCATGAATACCTAAATGACTTGTAGATCGTCCTTTTACTTTCATGATAGTACTAATCACTTCTTTTTCGACCTAGTTAATTCTTGAGCGTCGTTGGGTTTATTTCGTCCTTGTGACTTAATCGTTCTAAGGTCTTGATCGTCTTGTTGACTTGATCTTTCCTGTGTCTTGATCGTCTTTTGGCTAAATTCGTTCTTGTGACTTGATCATCATCATTAATTGATCGCTTTTTATTTCTTGATCATTTTTGTGACTTGATCGTATTTGTGACTTGATCGTCAAAGTGACTTGATTATCAAAGTGACTTCTTGAACATGCTTGTGACTTATTGATCTTCCTTTTCACTTCTTGATAGTCCTTTATACTCCTTAATCGTCATTTGTACTTATTCGCCCTTTTGGTTGATCGTCATAGCAACTTCATGAATACCTAAATGACTTGTAGATCGTCCTTTTACTTTCATGATAGTACTAATCACTTCTTTTTCGACCTAGTTACTTCTTGAGCGTCGTTAAGATTATTTCGTCCTTGTGACTTAATCGTTCTAAGGTCTTGATCGTCTTGTTGACTTGATCTTTCCTGTGTCTTGATCGTCTTTTGGCCTAATTCGTTCTTGTGACTTGATCATCCTTATGAATTGATTGTTTTGGTTTCTTGATTGAATTTGTGACTTGATTGTCAAAGTGACTTCTTGAACATGCTTGTGACTTATTGATCTTCCTTTTCACTTCTTGATAGTCCTTTATACTCCTAAATCGTCATTTGTTCTTATTCGCCCTTATGATTGATCGGTCAAGCGACTTCATGAATACCTAAATGGCTTGTAGATCGTCCTTTTACTTTCATGATAGTACTAATCACTTCTTTTTCGACCTAGTTACTTCTTGAACGTCGTTGGGTTTATTTCGTCCTTGTGACTTAATCGTTCTAAGGTCTTGATCGTCTTGTTGACTTGATCTTTCCTGTGTCTTGATCGTCTTTCGGCTAAATTCGTTCTTGTGACTTGATCATCATCATTAATTGATCGCTTTTTATTTCTTGATCATTTTTGTGACTTGATCGTATTTGTGACTTGATCGTCAAAGTGACTTGATTGTCAAAGTGACTTCTTGAACATGCTTTTGACTTATTGATCTTCCTTTTAGCTTCTTGATAGTCCTTTATACTCCTTAATCGTCATTTGTACTTATTCGCCCTTTTGGTTGATCGTCATTGCGACTTCATGAATACCTAAATGACTTGTAGATCGTCCTTTTACTTTCATGATAGTACTAATCACTTCTTTTTCGACCTAGTTACTTCTTGAGCGTCGTTTGGTTTATTTCGTCCTTGTGACTTAATCGTTCGAAGGTCTTGATCGTCTTGTTGACTTGATCTTTCCTGTGTCTTGATCGTCTTTCGGCTACATTCGTTCTTGTGACTTGATCATCATCATTAATTGATCGCTTTTTATTTCTTGATCATTTTTGTGACTTGATCGTATTTGTGACTTGATCGTCAAAGTGACTTGATTATCAAAGTGACTTCTTGAACATGCTTGTGACTTATTGATCTTCCTTTTCACTTCTTGATAGTCCTTTATACTCCTTAATCGTCATTTGTACTTATTCGCCCTTTTGGTTGATCGTCATAGCGACTTCATGAATACCTAAATGACTTGTAGATCGTCCTTTTACTTTCATGATAGTACTAATCACTTCTTTTTCGACCTAGTTACTACTTGAACGTCGTTTGGCTTATATCGTGCCTGTGACTTAATCGTTCTAAGGTCTTGATCGTCTTGTTGACTTGATCTTTCCTGTGTCTTGATCGTCTTTCGGCTTCATTCGTTCTTGTGACTTGATCATCATCATTAATTGATCGCTTTTTATTTCTTGATCATTTTTGTGACTTGATCGTATTTGTGACTTGATCGTCAAAATGACTCGATTATCAAAGTGACTTCTTGAACATGCTTATGACTTATTGATCTTCCTTTTCACTTCTTGATAGTCCTTTATACTCCTTAATCGTCATTTGTACTTATTCGCCCTTTTGGTTGATCGTCATAGCGACTTCATGAATACCTAAATGACTTGTAGATCGTCCTTTTACTTTCATGATAGTACTAATCACTTCTTTTTCGACCTAGTTACTTCTTGAGCGTCGTCGGGTTCATTTCGTCCTTGTGACTTAATTGTTCTAAGGTCTTGATCGTCTTGTTGACTTGAACTTTCCTGTGTCTTGATCGTCTTTCGGCTTCATTTGTTCTTGTGACTTGATCATCATCATTAATTGATCGCTTTTTATTTCTTGATCGTATTTGTGACTTGATCGTCAAAGTGACTTGATTGTCAAAGTGACTTCTTGAACATGCTTTTGACTTATTGATCTTCCTTTTCACTTCTTGATAGTCCTTTATACTCCTTAATCGTCATTTGTACTTATTCGCCCTTTTGGTTGATCGTCATAGCGACTTCATGAATACCTAAATGACTTGTAGATCGTCCTTTTACTTTCATGATAGTACTAATCACTTCTTTTTCGACCTAGTTACTTCTTGAGCGTCGTTGGGTTTATTTCGTCCTTGTGACTTAATCGTTCTAAGGTCTTGATCGTCTTGTTGACTTGATCTTTCCTGTGTCTTGATCGTCTTTCGGATACATTCGTTCTTGTGACTTGATCATCATCATTAATTGATCGCTTTTTATTTCTTGATCATTTTTGTGACTTGATCGTATTTGTGACTTGATCGTAAAAGTGACTTGATTGTCAAAGTGACTTCTTGAACATGCTTGTGACTAATTGATCTTCCTTTTCACTTCTTGATAGTCCTTTATACTCCTTAATCGTCATTTGTACTTATTCGCCCTTTTGGTTGATCGTCATAGCGACTTCATGAATACCTAAATGACTTGTAGATCGTCCTTTTACTTTCATGATAGTACTAATCACTTCTTTTTCGACCTAGTTACTACTTGAACTTCGTTTGGCTTATATCGTGCCTGTGACTTAATCGTTCTAAGGTCTTGATCGTCTTGTTGACTTGATCTTTCCTGTGTCTTGATCGTCTTTCGGCTTCATTCGTTCTTGTGACTTGATCATCATCATTAATTGATCGCTTTTTATTTCTTGATCATTTTTGTGACTTGATCGTATTTGTGACTTGATCGTCAAAATGACTCGATTATCAAAGTGACTTCTTGAACATGCTTATGACTTATTGATCTTCCTTTTCACTTCTTGATAGTCCTTTATACTCCTTAATCGTCATTTGTACTTATTCGCCCTTTTGGTTGATCGTCATAGCAACTTCATGAATACCTAAATGACTTGTAGATCGTCCTTTTACTTTCATGATAGTACTAATCACTTCTTTTTCGACCTAGTTACTACTTGAACGTCGTTTGGCTTATATCGTGCCTGTGACTTAATCGTTCTAAGGTCTTGATCGTCTTGTTGACTTGATCTTTCCTGTGTCTTGATCGTCTTTCGGCTTCATTCGTTCTTGTGACTTGATCATCATCATTAATTGATCGCTTTTTATTTCTTGATCATTTTTGTGACTTGATCGTATTTGTGACTTGATCGTCAAAATGACTCGATTATCAAAGTGACTTCTTGAACATGCTTATGACTTATTGATCTTCCTTTTCACTTCTTGATAGTCCTTTATACTCCTTAATCGTCATTTGTACTTATTCGCCCTTTTGGTTGATCGTCATAGCAACTTCATGAATACCTAAATGACTTGTAGATCGTCCTTTTACCTTCATGATATTACTAATCACTTCTTTTTCGACCTAGTTACTTCTTGAGCGTCGTCGGGTTCATTTCGTCCTTGTGACTTAATTGTTCTTAGGTCTTGATCGTCTTGTTGACTTGAACTTTCCTGTGTCTTGATCGTCTTTCGGCTTCATTTGTTCTTGTGACTTGATCATCATCATTAATTGATCGCTTTTTATTTCTTGATCGTATTTGTGACTTGATCGTCAAAGTGACTTGATTGTCAAAGTGACTTCTTGAACATGCTTTTGACTTATTGATCTTCCTTTTCACTTCTTGATAGTCCTTTATACTCCTTAATCGTCATTTGTACTTATTCGCCCTTTTGGTTGATCGTCATAGCGACTTCATGAATACCTAAATGACTTGTAGATCGTCCTTTTACTTTCATGATAGTACTAATCACTTCTTTTTCGACCTAGTTACTTCTTGAGCGTCGTTGGGTTTATTTCGTCCTTGTGACTTAATCGTTCTAAGGTCTTGATCGTCTTGTTGACTTGATCTTTCCTGTGTCTTGATCGTCTTTCGGCTTCATTCGTTCTTGTGACTTGATCATCATCATTAATTGATCGCTTTTTATTTCTTGATCATTTTTGTGACTTGATCGTATTTGTGACTTGATCGTCAAAATGACTCGATTATCAAAGTGACTTCTTGAACATGCTTATGACTTATTGATCTTCCTTTTCACTTCTTGATAGTCCTTTATACTCCTTAATCGTCATTTGTACTTATTCGCCCTTTTGGTTGATCGTCATAGCAACTTCATGAATACCTAAATGACTTGTAGATCGTCCTTTTACTTTCATAATAGTACTAATCACTTCTTTTCGACCTAGTTACTTCTTGAGCGTCGTTAAGTTTATTTCGTCCTTGTGACTTAATCGTTCTAAGGTCTTGATCGTCTTGTTGACTTGATCTTTCCTGTGTCTTGATCGTCTTTCGGCTACATTCGTTCTTGTGACTTGATCATCATCATTAATTGATCGCTTTTTATTTCTTGATCATTTTTGTGACTTGATCGTATTTGTGACTTGATCGTCAAAGTGACTTGATTATCAAAGTGACTTCTTGAACATGCTTGTGACTTATTGATCTTCCTTTTCACTTCTTGATAGTCCTTTATACTCCTTAATCGTCATTTGTACTTATTCGCCCTTTTGGTTGATCGTCATAGCAACTTCATGAATACCTAAATGACTTGTAGATCGTCCTTTTACTTTCATGATAGTACTAATCACTTCTTTTTCGACCTAGTTACTTCTTGAGCGTCGTTAAGTTTATTTCGTCCTTGTGACTTAATCGTTCTAAGGTCTTGATCGTCTTGTTGACTTGATCTTTCCTGTGTCTTGATCGTCTTTTGGCCTTATTCGTTCTTGTGACTTGATCATCCTTGTGAATTGATTGTTTTGGTTTCTTGATTGAATTTGTGACTTGATTGTCAAAGTGACTTCTTGAACATGCTTGTGACTTATTGATCTTCCTTTTCACTTCTTGATAGTCCTTTATACTCCTTAATCGTCATTTGTACTTATTCGCCCTTATGATTGATCGGTCAAGCGACTTCAGGAATACCTAAATGACTTGTAGATCGTCCTTTTACTTTCATGATAGTACTAATCACTTCTTTTTCGACCTAGTTACTTCTTGAGCGTCGTTTGGTTTATTTCGTCCTTGTGACTTAATCGTTCGAAGGTCTTGATCGTCTTGTTGACTTGATCTTTCCTGTGTCTTGATCGTCTTTTGGCTACATTCGTTCTTGTGACTTGATCATCATTATGAATTGATTGTTTTGGTTTCTTGATTGTATTTGTGACTTGATTGTCAAAGTGACTTCTTGAACATGCTTTTGACTTATTGATCTTCCTTTTCACTTCTTGATAGTCCTTTATACTCCTTAATCGTCATTTGTACTTATTCGCCCTCTTGGTTGATCGTCATAGCGACTTCATGAATACCTAAATGACTTGTAGATCGTCCTTTTACTTTCATGATAGTACTAATCACTTCTTTTTCGACCTAGTTACTACTTGAACGTCGTTTGGCTTATATCGTGCCTGTGACTTAATCGTTCTAAGGTCTTGATCGTCTTGTTGACTTGATATTTCCTGTGTCTTGATCGTCTTTCGGCTTCATTCGTTCTTGTGACTTGATCATCATCATTAATTGATCGCTTTTTATTTCTTGATCATTTTTGTGACTTGATCGTATTTGTGACTTGATCGTCAAAATGACTCGATTATCAAAGTGACTTCTTGAACATGCTTATGACTAATTGATCTTCCTTTTCACTTCTTGATAGTCCTTTATACTCCTTAATCGTCATTTGTACTTATTCGCCCTTTTGGTTGATCGTCATAGCGACTTCATGAATACCTAAATGACTTGTAGATCGTCCTTTTACTTTCATGATAGTACTAATCACTTCTTTTTCGACCTAGTTACTTCTTGAGCGTCGTCGGGTTCATTTCGTCCTTGTGACTTAATTGTTCTAAGGTCTTGATCGTCTTGTTGACTTGAACTTTCCTGTGTCTTGATCGTCTTTCGGCTTCATTCGTTCTTGTGACTTGATCATCATCATTAATTGATCGCTTTTTATTTCTTGATCGTATTTGTGACTTGATCGTCAAAGTGACTTGATTGTCAAAGTGACTTCTTGAACATGCTTTTGACTTATTGATCTTCCTTTTCACTTCTTGATAGTCCTTTATACTCCTTAATCGTCATTTGTACTTATTCGCCCTTTTGGTTGATCGTCATAGCGACTTCATGAATACCTAAATGACTTGTAGATCGTCCTTTTACTTTCATGATAGTACTAATCACTTCTTTTTCGACCTAGTTACTACTTGAACGTCGTTTGGCTTATATCGTGCCTGTGACTTAATCGTTCTAAGGTCTTGATCGTCTTGTTGACTTGATATTTCCTGTGTCTTGATCGTCTTTCGGCTTCATTCGTTCTTGTGACTTGATCATCATCATTAATTGATCGCTTTTTATTTCTTGATCATTTTTGTGACTTGATCGTATTTGTGACTTGATCGTCAAAATGACTCGATTATCAAAGTGACTTCTTGAACATGCTTATGACTAATTGATCTTCCTTTTCACTTCTTGATAGTCCTTTATACTCTTTAATCGTCATTTGTACTTATTCGCCCTTTTGGTTGATCGTCATAGCGACTTCATGAATACCTAAATGACTTGTAGATCGTCCTTTTACTTTCATGATAGTACTAATCACTTCTTTTTCGACCTAGTTACTTCTTGAGCGTCGTCGGGTTCATTTCGTCCTTGTGACTTAATTGTTCTAAGGTCTTGATCGTCTTGTTGACTTGAACTTTCCTGTGTCTTGATCGTCTTTCGGCTTCATTCGTTCTTGTGACTTGATCATCATCATTAATTGATCGCTTTTTATTTCTTGATCGTATTTGTGACTTGATCGTCAAAGTGACTTGATTGTCAAAGTGACTTCTTGAACATGCTTTTGACTTATTGATCTTCCTTTTCACTTCTTGATAGTCCTTTATACTCCTTAATCGTCATTTGTACTTATTCGCCCTTTTGGTTGATCGTCATAGCGACTTCATGAATACCTAAATGACTTGTAGATCGTCCTTTTACTTTCATGATAGTACTAATCTCTTCCTTTTCAACCTAGTTACTTCTTGAGCGTCGTTGGGTTTATTTCGTCCTTGTGACTTAATCGTTCTAAGGTCTTGATCGTCTTGTTGACTTGATCTTTCCTGTGTCTTGATCGTCTTTCGGCTACATTCGTTCTTGTGACTTGATCATCATCATTAATTGATCGCTTTTTATTTCTTGATCGTATTTGTGACTTGATCGTCAAAGTCACTAGATTGTCAAAGTGATTTCTTGAACATGCTTTTGACTTATTGATCTTCCTTTTCACTTCTTGATAGTCCTTTATACTCCTTAATCGTCATTTGTACTTATTCGCCCTTTTGGTTGATCGTCATAGCGACTTCATGAATACCTAAATGACTTGTAGATCGTCCTTTTACTTTCATGATAGTACTAATCACTTCTTTTTCGACCTAGTTACTTCTTGAACGTCGTTGGGTTTATTTCGTCCTTGTGACTTAATCGTTCTAAGGTCTTGATCGTCTTGTTGACTTGATCTTTCCTGTGTCTTGATCGTCTTTCGGCTAAATTCGTTCTTGTGACTTGATCATCATCATTAATTGATCGCTTTTTATTTCTTGATCATTTTGTGACTTGATCGTATTTGTGACTTGATCGTCAAAGTGACTTGATTGTCAAAGTGACTTCTTGAACATGCTTTTGACTTATTGATCTTCCTTTTCACTTCTTGATAGTCCTTTATACTCCTTAATCGTCATTTGTACTTATTCGCCCTTTTGGTTGATCGTCATAGCGACTTCATGAATACCTAAATGACTTGTAGATCGTCCTTTTACTTTCATGATAGTACTAATCACTTCTTTTTCGACCTAGTTACTTCTTGAGCGTCGTTTGGTTTATTTCGTCCTTGTGACTTAATCGTTCGAAGGTCTTGATCGTCTTGTTGACTTGATCTTTCCTGTGTCTTGATCGTCTTTTGGCTACATTCGTTCTTGTGACTTGATCATCATTATGAATTGATTGTTTTGGTTTCTTGATTGTATTTGTGACTTGATTGTCAAAGTGACTTCTTGAACATGCTTTGACTTATTGATCTTCCTTTTCACACCTTGATAGTCCTTTATACTCCTTAATCGTCATTTGTACTTATTCGCCCTTTTGGTTGATCGTCATAGCGACTTCATGAATACCTAAATGACTTGTAGATCGTCCTTTTACTTTCATGATAGTACTAATCACTTCTTTTTCGACCTAGTTACTTCTTGAGCGTCGTTGGGTTTATTTCGTCCTTGTGACTTAATCGTTCTAAGGTCTTGATCGTCTTGTTGACTTGATCTTTTCTGTGTCTTGATCGTCTTTTGGCTACATTCGTTCTTGTGACTTGATCATCATCATTAATTGATCGCTTTTTATTTCTTGATCATTTTTGTGACTTGATCGTATTTGTTACTTGATCGTCAAAGTGACTTGATTATCAAAGTGACTTCTTGAACATGCTTGTGACTTATTGATCTTCCTTTTCACTTCTTGATAGTCCTTTATACTCCTTAATCGTCATTTGTACTTATTCGCCCTTTTGGTTGATCGTCATAGCGACTTCATGAATACCTTAATAACTTGTAGATCGTCCTTTTACTTTCATGATAGTACTTATCACTTCTTTTTCGACCTAGTTACTACTTGAACGTCGTTTGGCTTATATCGTGCCTGTGACTTAATCGTTCTAAGGTCTTGATCGTCTTGTTGACTTGATCTTTCCTGTGTCTTGATCGTCTTTTGGCTACATTCGTTCTTGTGACTTGATCATCATTATGAATTGATTGTTTTGGTTTCTTGATTGTATTTGTGACTTGATTCACAAAGTGACTTCTTGAACATGCTTTTGACTTATTGATCTTCCTTTTCACTTCTTGATAGTCCTTTATACTCCTTAATCGTCATTTGTACTTATTCGCCCTTTTGGTTGATCGTCATAGCGACTTCATGAATACCTAAATGACTTGTAGATCGTCCTTTTACTTTCATGATAGTACTAATCACTTCTTTTTCGACCTAGTTACTTCTTGAGCGTCGTTGGGTTTATTTCGTCCTTGTGACTTAATCGTTCTAAGGTCTTGATCGTCTTGTTGACTTGATCTTTCCTGTGTCTTGATCGTCTTTCGGCTACATTCGTTCTTGTGACTTGATCATCATCATTAATTGATCGCTTTTTATTTCTTGATCATTTTTGTGACTTGATCGTATTTGTTACTTGATCGTCAAAGTGACTTGATTATCAAAGTGACTTCTTGAACATGCTTGTGACTTATTGATCTTCCTTTTCACTTCTTGATAGTCCTTTATACTCCTTAATCGTCATTTGTACTTATTCGCCCTTTTGGTTGATCGTCATAGCGACTTCATGAATACCTTAATAACTTGTAGATCGTCCTTTTACTTTCATGATAGTACTTATCACTTCTTTTTCGACCTAGTTACTACTTGAACGTCGTTTGGCTTATATCGTGCCTGTGACTTAATCGTTCTAAGGTCTTGATCGTCTTGTTGACTTGATCTTTCCTGTGTCTTGATCGTCTTTTGGCTACATTCGTTCTTGTGACTTGATCATCATTATGAATTGATTGTTTTGGTTTCTTAATTGTATTTGTGACTTGATTCTCAAAGTGACTTCTTGAACATGCTTTTGACTTATTGATCTTCCTTTTCACTTCTTGATAGTCCTTTATACTCCTTAATCGTCATTTGTACTTATTCGCCCTTTTGGTTGATCGTCATAGCGACTTCATGAATACCTAAATGACTTGTAGATCGTCCTTTTACTTTCATGATAGTACTAATCACTTCTTTTTCGACCTAGTTACTTCTTGAGCGTCGTTTGGTTTATTTCGTCCTTGTGACTTAATCGTTCGAAGGTCTTGATCGTCTTGTTGACTTGATCTTTCCTGTGTCTTGATCGTCTTTTGGCTACATTCGTTCTTGTGACTTGATCATCATTATGAATTGATTGTTTTGGTTTCTTGATTGTATTTGTGACTTGATTGTCAAAGTGACTTCTTGAACATGCTTTTGACTTATTGATCTTCCTTTTCACACCTTGATAGTCCTTTATACTCCTTAATCGTCATTTGTACTTATTCGCCCTTTTGGTTGATCGTCATAGCGACTTCATGAATACCTAAATGACTTGTAGATCGTCCTTTTACTTTCATGATAGTACTAATCACTTCTTTTTCGACCTAGTTACTTCTTGAGCGTCGTTGGGTTTATTTCGTCCTTGTGACTTAATCGTTCTAAGGTCTTGATCGTCTTGTTGACTTGATCTTTCCTGTGTCTTGATCGTCTTTCGGCTACATTCGTTCTTGTGACTTGATCATCATCATTAATTGATCGCTTTTTATTTCTTGATCATTTTTGTGACTTGATCGTATTTGTGACTTGATCGTCAAAGTGACTTGATTATCAAAGTGACTTCTTGAACATGCTTTTGACTTATTGATCTTCCTTTTCACTTCTTGATAGTCCTTTATACTCCTTAATCGTCATTTGTACTTATTCGCCCTTTTGGTTGATCGTCATAGCGACTTCATGAATACCTAAATGACTTGTAGATCGTCCTTTTACTTTCATGATAGTACTAATCACTTCTTTCTCGACCTAGTTACTATTTGAACGTCGTTTGGCTTAAATCGTGCCTGTGACTTAATCGTTCTAAGGTCTTGATCGTCTTGTTGACTTGATCTTTCCTGTGTCTTGATCGTCTTTGGCTACATTCGTTCTTGTGACTTGATCATCATTATGAATTGATTGTTTTGGTTTCTTGATTGTATTTGTGACTTGATTCACAAAGTGACTTCTTGAACATGCTTTTGACTTATTGATCTTCCTTTTCACTTCTTGATAGTCCTTTATACTCCTTAATCGTCATTTGTACTTATTCGCCCTTTTGGTTGATCGTCATAGCGACTTCATGAATACCTAAATGACTTGTAGATCGTCCTTTTACTTTCATGATAGTACTAATCACTTCTTTTTCGACCTATTAACTTCTTGAGCGTCGTTGGGTTTATTTCGTCCTTGTGACTTAATCGTTCTAAGGTCTTGATCGTCTTGTTGACTTGATCTTTCCTGTGTCTTGATCGTCTTTCGGCTACATTCGTTCTTGTGACTTGATCATCATCATTAATTGATCGCTTTTTATTTCTTGATCATTTTTGTGACTTGATCGTATTTGTGACTTGATCGTCAAAGTGACTTGATTATCAAAGTGACTTCTTGAACATGCTTGTGACTTATTGATCTTCCTTTTCACTTCTTGATAGTCCTTTATACTCCTTAATCGTCATTTGTACTTATTCGCCCTTTTGGTTGATCGTCATAGCGACTTCATGAATACCTAAATGACTTGTAGATCGTCCTTTTACTTTCATGATAGTACTAATCACTTCTTTTTCGAACTAGTTACTACTTGAACGTCGTTTGGCTTATATCGTGCCTGTGACTTAATCGTTCTAAGGTCTTGATCGTCTTGTTGACTTGATCTTTCCTGTGTCTTGATCGTCTTTTGGCTACATTCGTTCTTGTGACTTGATCATCATTATGAATTGATTGTTTTGGTTTCTTGATTGTATTTGTGACTTGATTGTCAAAGTGACTTCTTGAACATGCTTTTGACTTATTGATCTTCCTTTTCACTTCTTGATAGTCCTTTATACTCCTTAATCGTCATTTGTACTTATTCGCCCTTTTGGTTGATCGTCATAGCGACTTCATGAATACCTAAATGACTTGTAGATCGTCCTTTTACTTTCATGATAGTACTAATCACTTCTTTTTCGACCTAGTTACTTCTTGAGCGTCGTTGGGTTTATTTCGTCCTTGTGACTTAATCGTTCTAAGGTCTTGATCGTCTTGTTGACTTGATCTTTCCTGTGTCTTGATCGTCTTTTGGCTACATTCGTTCTTGTGACTTGATCATCATTATGAATTGATTGTTTTGGTTTCTTGATTGTATTTGTGACTTGATTGTCAAAGTGACTTCTTGAACATGCTTTTGACTTATTGATCTTCCTTTTCACTTCTTGATAGTCCTTTATACTCCTTAATCGTCATTTGTACTTATTCGCCCTTTTGGTTGATCGTCATAGCGACTTCATGAATACCTAAATGACTTGTAGATCGTCCTTTTACTTTCATGATAATACTAATCACTTCTTTTTCGACCTAGTTACTTCTTGAGCGTCGTTGGGTTTATTTCGTCCTTGTGACTTAATCGTTCTAAGGTCTTGATCGTCTTGTTGACTTGATCTTTCCTGTGTCTTGATCGTCTTTCGGCTACATTCGTTCTTGTGACTTGATCATCATCATTAATTGATCGCTTTTTATTTCTTGATCATTTTTGTGAATTGATCGTATTTATGACTTGATCGTCAAAGTGACTTGATTATCAAAGTGACTTCTTGAACATGCTTGTGACTTATTGATCTTCCTTTTCACTTCTTGATAGTCCTTTATACTCCTTAATCGTCATTTGTACTTATTCGCCCTTTTGGTTGATCGTCATAGCGACTTCATGAATACCTAAATGACTTGTAGATCGTCCTTTTACTTTCATGATAGTACTAATCACTTCTTTTTCGACCTAGTTACTACTTGAACGTCGTTTGGCTTATATCGTGCCTGTGACTTAATCGTTCTAAGGTCTTGATCGTCTTGTTGACTTGATCTTTCCTGTGTCTTGATCGTCTTTCGGCTACATTCGTTCTTGTGACTTGATCATCATTATGAATTGATTGTTTTGGTTTCTTGATTGTATTTGCGACTTGATTGTCAAAGTGACTTCTTGAACATGCTTTTGACTTATTGATCTTCCTTTTCACTTCTTGATAGTCCTTTATTCTCCTTAATCGTCATTTGTACTTATTCGCCCTTTTGGTTGATCGTCATAGCGACTTCATGAATACCTAAATGACTTGTAGATCGTCCTTTTACTTTCATGATAGTACGAATCACTTCTTTTTCGACCTAGTTACTACTTGAACGCCGTCTGGCTTATATCGTGCCTGTGACTTAATCGTTCTAAGGTCTTGATCGTCTTGTTGACTTGATCTTTCCTGTGTCTTGATCCTCTTTCGGCTACATTCGTTCTTGTGACTTGATCATCATCATTAATTGATCGCTTTTTATTTCTTGATCATTTTTGTGACTTGATCGTATTTGTGACTTGATCGTCAAAGTGACTTGATTATCAAAGTGACTTCTTGAACATGCTTGTGACTTATTGATCTTCCTTTTCACTTCTTGATAGTCCTTTATACTCTTTAATCGTCATTTGTACTTATTCGCCCTTTTGGTTGATCGTCATAGCGACTTCATGAATACCTAAATGACTTGTAGATCGTCCTTTTACTTTCATGATAGTACTAATCACTTCTTTTTCGACCTAGTTACTACTTGAACGTCGTTTGGCTTATATCGTGCCTGTGACTTAATCGTTCTAAGATCTTGATCGTCTTGTTGACTTGAACTTTCCTGTGTCTTGATCGTCTTTTGGCTTCATTCGTTCTTGTGACTTGATCATCCTTATGAATTGATTGTTTTGGTTTCTTGATTGTATTTGTGACTTGATTGTCAAAGTGACTTCTTGAACATGCTTGTGACTTATTGATCTTCCTTTTCACTTCTTGATAGTTCTTTATACTCCTTAATCGTCATTTGTTCTTATTCGCCCTTTTGATTGATCGGTCAATCGACTTCATGAATACCTAAATGACTTGTAGATCGTCCTTTTACTTTCATGATAGTACTAATCACCTCTTTTTCGACCTAGTTACTTCTTGAGCGTCGTCGGGTTTATTTCGTCCTTGTGACTTAATCGTTATAAGGTCTTGATCGTCTTGTTGACTTGATCTTTTCCGTGTCTTGTTTGTCTTTCGGCTTCATTCGTTCTTGTGACTTGATCATCATCATTAATTGATCGTTTTTTATTTCTTGATCGTATTTGTGACTTGATCGTCAAAGTGACTTGATTATCAAAGTGACTTCTTGAACATGCTTGTGACTTATTGATCTTCCTTTTCACTTCTTGATAGTCCTTTATACTCCTTAATCGTCATTTGTACTTATTCGCCCTTTTGGTTGATCGTCATAGCAACTTCATGAATACCTAAATGACTTGTAGATCGTCCTTTTACCTTCATGATATTACTAATCACTTCTTTTTCGACCTAGTTACTTCTTGAGCGTCGTCGGGTTCATTTCGTCCTTGTGACTTAATTGTTCTAAGGTCTTGATTGTCTTGTTGACTTGAACTTTCCTGTGTCTTGATCGTCTTTCGGCTTCATTCGTTCTTGTGACTTGATCATCATCATTAATTGATCGCTTTTATTTCTTGATCGTATTTGTGACTTGATCGTCAAAGTGACTTGATTGTCAAAGTGACTTCTTGAACATGCTTTTGACTTATTGATCTTCCTTTTCACTTCTTGATAGTCCTTTATACTCCTTAATCGTCATTTGTACTTATTCGCCCTTTTGGTTGATCGTCATAGCGACATCATGAATACCTAAATGACTTGTAGATCGTCCTTTTACTTTCATGATAGTACTAATCACTTCTTTTTCGACCTAGTTACTTCTTGAGCGTCGTTGGGTTTATTTCGTCCTTGTGACTTAATCGTTCTAAGGTCTTGATCGTCTTGTTGACTTGATCTTTCCTGTGTCTTGATCGTCTTTCGGCTTCATTCGTTCTTGTGACTTGATCATCATCATTAATTGATCGCTCTTTATTTCTTGATCATTTTTGTGACTTGATCGTATTTGTGACTTGATCGTCAAAGTGACTTGATTATCAAAGTGACTTCTTGAACATGCTTGTGACTTATTGATCTTCCTTTTCACTTCTTGATAGTCCTTTATACTCTTTAATCGTCATTTGTACTTATTTGCCCTTTTGGTTGATCGTCATAGCAACTTCATGAATACCTAAATGACTTGTAGATCGTCCTTTTACCTTCATGATATTACTAATCACTTCTTTTTCGACCTAGTTACTTCTTGAGCGTCGTTGGGTTTATTTCGTCCTTGTACTTAATCGTTCTAAGGTCTTGATCGTCTTGTTGACTTGATCTTTCCTGTGTCTTGATCGTCTTTTGGCTTCATTCGTTTCTTGTGACTTGATCATCATCCTTATGAATTGATTGTTTGGTTTCTTGATTGATTTGTGACTTGATTTCAAAGACTTCTTGAACATGCTTGTGACTTATTGATCTTCCTTTTCACTTCTTGATAGTCCTTTATACTCCTTAATCGTCATTTGTTCTTATTCGCCCTTTTGGATCGTCAAGCGACTTCATGAATACTAAATGACTTGTATCGTCCTTTTACTTTCATGATAGTACTAATCACTTCTTTTTTCGACCCTTTACTTCTTGAGCGTCGTTGGGTTTATTCGTCCTGTGACGTTAATCGTTCTTGTCTTGATCGTCTCATGTTTGATCGTTTTGGTTTCTTGATCGTTTTTGTGACTTGATCGTCAAAGTGACTTGATTGTCAAAGTGACTTTTTGAACATGCTTGTGATTTATTTATCTTCCTTTTCACTTCTTGATAGTCCTTTATACTCCTTTATCGTCATTTGTTCTTATTCGCCCTTTTGGTTGATCGTCATAGCAACTTCATGAATACCTAAATGACTTGTAGATCGTCCTTTTACCTTCATGATAGTACTAATCACTTCTTTTTCGACCTAGTTACTTCTTGAGCGTCGTCGGGTTCATTTCGTCCTTGTGACTTAATTGTTCTAAGGTCTTGATTGTCTTGTTGACTTGAACTTTCCTGTGTCTTGATCGTCTTTCGGCTTCATTCGTTCTTGTGACTTGATCATCATCATTAATTGATCGCTTTTTATTTCTTGATCGTATTTGTGACTTGATCGTCAAAGTGACTTGATTGTCAAAGTGACTTCTTGAACATGCTTTTGACTTATTGATCTTCCTTTTCACTTCTTGATAGTCCTTTATACTCCTTAATCGTCATTTGTACTTATTCGCCCTTTTGGTTGATCGTCATAGCGACATCATGAATACCTAAATGACTTGTAGATCGTCCTTTTACTTTCATGATAGTACTAATCACTTCTTTTTCGACCTAGTTACTTCTTGAGCGTCGTTGGGTTTATTTCGTCCTTGTGACTTAATCGTTCTAAGGTCTTGATCGTCTTGTTGACTTGATCTTTCCTGTGTCTTGATCGTCTTTCGGCTTCATTCGTTCTTGTGACTTGATCATCATCATTAATTGATCGCTCTTTATTTCTTGATCATTTTTGTGACTTGATCGTATTTGTGACTTGATCGTCAAAGTGACTTGATTATCAAAGTGACTTCTTGAACATGCTTGTGACTTATTGATCTTCCTTTTCACTTCTTGATAGTCCTTTATACTCTTAATCGTCATTTGTACTTATTTGCCCTTTTGGTTGATCGTCATAGCAACTTCATGAATACCTAAATGACTTGTAGATCGTCCTTTTACCTTCATGATATTACTAATCACTTCTTTTTCGACCTAGTTACTTCTTGAGCGTCGTTGGGTTTATTTCGTCCTTGTGACTTAATCGTTCTAAGGTCTTGATCGTCTTGTTGACTTGATTTTTCCTGTGTCTTGATCGTCTTTTGGCTTCATTCGTTCTTGTGACTTGATCATCCTTATGAATTGATTGTTTTGGTTTCTTGATTGAATTTGTGACTTGATTGTCAAAACGACTTCTTGAACATGCTTGTGACTTATTGATCTTCCTTTTCACTTCTTGATAGTCCTTTATACTCCTAAATCGTCATTTGTTCTTATTCGCCCTTATGATTGATCGGTCAAGCGACTTCATGAATACCTAAATGACTTGTAGATCGTCCTTTTACTTTCATGATAGTACTAATCACTTCTTTTTCGACCTAGTTACTTCTTGAGCGTCGTTGGGTTTATTTCGTCCTTGTGACTTAATCGTTCTAAGGTCTTGATCGTCTTGTTGACTTGATCTTTCCTGTGTCTTGATCGTCTTTCGGCTTCATTCGTTCTTGTGACTTGATCATCATCATTAATTGATCGCTTTTTATTTCTTGATCGTATTTGTGACTTGATCGTCAAAGTGACTTGATTGTCAAAGTGACTTCTTGAACATGCTTTTGACTTATTGATCTTCCTTTTCACTTCTTGATAGTCCTTTATACTCCTTAATCGTCATTTGTACTTATTCGCCCTTTTGGTTGATCGTCATAGCGACATCATGAATACCTAAATGACTTGTAGATCGTCCTTTTACTTTCATGATAGTACTAATCACTTCTTTTTCGACCTAGTTACTTCTTGAGCGTCGTTGGGTTTATTTCGTCCTTGTGACTTAATCGTTCTAAGGTCTTGATCGTCTTGTTGACTTGATCTTTCCTGTGTCTTGATCGTCTTTCGGCTACATTCGTTCTTGTGACTTGATCATCATCATTAATTGATCGCTTTTTATTTCTTGATCATTTTTGTGACTTGATGGTATTTGTGACTTGATCGTCAAAGTGACTTGATTATCAAAGTGACTTCTTGAACATGCTTGTGACTTATTGATCTTCCTTTTCACTTCTTGATAGTCCTTTATACTCTTTAATCGTCATTTGTACTTATTTGCCCTTTTGGTTGATCGTCATAGCAACTTCATGAATACCTAAATGACTTGTAGATCGTCCTTTTACCTTCATGATATTACTAATCACTTCTTTTTCGACCTAGTTACTTCTTGAGCGTCGTTGGGTTTATTTCGTCCTTGTGACTTAATCGTTCTAAGGTCTTGATCGTCTTGTTGACTTGATTTTTCCTGTGTCTTGATCGTCTTTTGGCTTCATTCGTTCTTGTGACTTGATCATCCTTATGAATTGATTGTTTTGGTTTCTTGATTGAATTTGTGACTTGATTGTCAAAACGACTTCTTGAACATGCTTGTTACTTATTGATCTTCCTTTTCACTTCTTGATAGTCCTGTATACTCCTAAATCGTCATTTGTTCTTATTCGCCCTTATGATTGATCGGTCAAGCGACTTCATGAATACCTAAATGAATTGTAGATCGTCCTTTTACTTTCATGATAGTACTAATCACTTCTTTTTCGACCTAGTTACTTCTTGAGCGTCGTTGGGTTTATTTCGTCCTTGTGACTTAATCGTTCTAAGGTCTTGATCGTCTTGTTGACTTGATCTTTCCTGTGTCTTGATCGTCTTTCGGCTTCATTCGTTCTTGTGACTTGATCATCATCATTAATTGATCGCTTTTTATTTCTTGATCGTATTTGTGACTTGATCGTCAAAGTGACTTGATTGTCAAAGTGACTTCTTGAACATGCTTTTGACTTATTGATCTTCCTTTTCACTTCTTGATAGTCCTTTATACTCCTTAATCGTCATTTGTACTTATTCGCCCTTTTGGTTGATCGTCATAGCAACTTCATGAATACCTAAATGACTTGTAGATCGTCCTTTTACCTTCATGATATTACTAATCACTTCTTTTTCGACCTAGTTACTTCTTGAGCGTCGTTGGGTTTATTTCGTCCTTGTGACTTAATCGTTCTAAGGTCTTGATCGTCTTGTTGACTTGATTTTTCCTGTGTCTTGATCGTCTTTTGGCTTCATTCGTTCTTGTGACTTGATCATCATCATTAATTGATCGCTTTTTATTTCTTGATCATTTTTGTGACTTGATCGTATTTGTGACTTGATCGTCAAAGTGACTTGATTATCAAAGTGACTTCTTGAACATGCTTGTGACTTATTGATCTTCCTTTTCACTTCTTGATAGTCCTTTATACTCTTAATCGTCATTTGTACTTATTTGCCCTTTTGGTTGATCGTCATAGCAACTTCATGAATACCTAAATGACTTGTAGATCGTCCTTTTACCTTCATGATATTACTAATCACTTCTTTTTCGACCTAGTTACTTCTTGAGCGTCGTTGGGTTTATTTCGTCCTTGTGACTTAATCGTTCTAAGGTCTTGATCGTCTTGTTGACTTGATTTTTCCTGTGTCTTGATCGTCTTTTGGCTTCATTCGTTCTTGTGACTTGATCATCCTTATGAATTGATTGTTTTGGTTTCTTGATTGAATTTGTGACTTGATTGTCAAAACGACTTCTTGAACATGCTTGTGACTTATTGATCTTCCTTTTCACTTCTTGATAGTCCTTTATACTCCTAAATCGTCATTTGTTCTTATTCGCCCTTATGATTGATCGGTCAAGCGACTTCATGAATACCTAAATGAATTGTAGTTCGTCCTTTTACTTTCATGATAGTACTAATCACTTCTTTTTCGACCTAGTTACTTCTTGAGCGTCGTTGGGTTTATTTCGTCCTTGTGACTTAATCGTTCTAAGGTCTTGATCGTCTTGTTGACTTGATCTTTCCTGTGTCTTGATCGTCTTTCGGCTTCATTCGTTCTTGTGACTTGATCATCATCATTAATTGATCGCTTTTATTTCTTGATCGTATTTGTGACTTGATCGTCAAAGTGACTTGATTGTCAAAGTGACTTCTTGAACATGCTTTTGACTTATTGATCTTCCTTTTCACTTCTTGATAGTCCTTTATACTCCTTAATCGTCATTTGTACTTATTCGCCCTTTTGGTTGATCGTCATAGCGACATCATGAATACCTAAATGACTTGTAGATCGTCCTTTTACTTTCATGATAGTACTAATCACTTCTTTTTCGACCTAGTTACTTCTTGAGCGTCGTTGGGTTTATTTCGTCCTTGTGACTTAATCGTTCTTAGGTCTTGATCGTCTTGTTGACTTGATCTTTCCTGTGTCTTGATCGTCTTTCGGCTACATTCGTTCTTGTGACTTGATCATCATCATTAATTGATCGCTTTTTATTTCTTGATCATTTTTGTGACTTGATGGTATTTGTGACTTGATCGTCAAAGTGACTTGATTATCAAAGTGACTTCTTGAACATGCTTGTGACTTATTGATCTTCCTTTCACTTCTTGATAGTCCTTTATACTCTTTAATCGTCATTGTACTTATTTGCCCTTTTGGTTGATCGTCATAGCAACTTCATGAATACCTAAATGACTTGTAGATCGTCCTTTTACCTTCATGATATTACTAATCACTTCTTTTTCGACCTAGTTACTTCTTGAGCGTCGTTGGGTTTATTTCGTCCTTGTGACTTAATCGTTCTAAGGTCTTGATCGTCTTGTTGACTTGATTTTTCCTGTGTCTTGATCGTCTTTTGGCTTCATTCGTTCTTGTGACTTGATCATCCTTATGAATTGATTGTTTTGGTTTCTTGATTGAATTTGTGACTTGATTGTCAAAACGACTTCTTGAACATGCTTGTTACTTATTGATCTTCCTTTTCACTTCTTGATAGTCCTTTATACTCCTAAATCGTCATTTGTTCTTATTCGCCCTTATGATTGATCGGTCAAGCGACTTCATGAATACCTAAATGAATTGTAGATCGTCCTTTTACTTTCATGATAGTACTAATCACTTCTTTTTCGACCTAGTTACTTCTTGAGCGTCGTTGGGTTTATTTCGTCCTTGTGACTTAATCGTTTCTAAGGTCTTGATCGTCTTGTTGACTTGATCTTTCCTGTGTCTTGATCGTCTTTCGGCTACATTCGTTCTTGTGACTTGATCATCATCATTAATTGATCGCTTTTTATTTCTTGATCATTTTTGTGACTTGATCGTATTTTTGACTTGATCGTCAAAGTGACTTGATTATCAAAGTGACTTCTTGAACATACTTGTGACTTATTGATCTTCCTTTTCACTTCTTGATAGTCCTTTATACTCCTTAATCGTCATTTGTACTTATTCGCCCTTTTGGTTGATCGTCATAGCGACTTCATGAATACCTAAATGACTTGTAGATCGTCCTTTTACTTTCATGATAGTACTAATCACTTCTTTTTCGACCTAGTTACTTCTTGAGCGTCTTTGGGTTTATTTCGTCCTTGTGACTCAATCGTTCTAAGGTCTTGATCGTCTTGTTGACTTGATCTTTCCTGTGTCTTGATCGTCTTTCGGCTACATTCGTTCTTGTGACTTGATCATCATCATTAATTGATCGCTTTTTATTTCTTGATCGTATTTGTGACTTGATCGTCAAAGTGACTTGATTGTCAAAGTGACTTCTTGAACATGCTTGTGACTTATTGATCTTCCTTTTCACTTCTTGATAGTCCTTTATACTCCTTAATCGTCATTTGTACTTATTCGCCCTTTTGGTTGATCGTCATAGCGACTTCATGAATACCTAAATGACTTGTAGATCGTCCTTTTACTTTCATGATAGTACTAATCACTTCTTTTTCGACCTAGTTACTTCTTGAGCGTCTTTGGGTTTATTTCGTCCTTGTGACTCAATCGTTCTAAGGTCTTGATCGTCTTGTTGACTTGATCTTTCCTGTGTCTTGATCGTCTTTCGGCTACATTCGTTCTTGTGACTTGATCATCATCATTAATTGATCGCTTTTTATTTCTTGATCGTATTTGTGACTTGATCGTCAAAGTGACTTGATTGTCAAAGTGACTTCTTGAACATGCTTGTGACTTATTGATCTTCCTTTTCACTTCTTGATAGTCCTTTATACTCCTTAATCGTCATTTGTACTTATTCGCCCTTTTGGTTGATCGTCATAGCGACTTCATGAATACCTAAATGACTTGTAGATCGTCCTTTTACTTTCATGATAGTACTAATCACTTCTTTTGGACCTAGTCACTTCTTGAGCGTCGTTTGGTTTATTTCGTCCTTGTGACTTAATAGTTCGAAGGTCTTGATCGTCTTGTTGACTTGATCTTTCCTGTGTCTTGATCGTCTTTTGGATACATTCGTTCTTGTGACTTGATCATCATTATGAATTGATTGTTTTGGTTTCTTGATTGTATTTATGACTTGATTGTCAAAGTGACTTCTTGAACATGCTTGTGACTTATTGATCTTCCTTTTCACTTCTTGATAGTCCTTTATACTCCTTAATCGTCATTTGTTCTTATTCGCCCTTTTGTTTGATCGGTCAAGCGACTTCATGAATACCTAAATGACTTGTAGATCGTCCTTTTACTTTCATGATAGTACTAATCACCTCTTTTTCGACCTAGTTACTTCTTGAGCGTCGTCGGGTTTATTTCGTCCTTGTGACTTAATCGTTCTAAGGTCTTGATCGTCTTGTTGACTTGATCTTTTCTGTGTCTTGATTGTCTTTCGGCTTCATTCGTTCTTGTGACTTGATCATCATCATTAATTGATCGTTTTTTATTTCTTGATCGTATATGTGACTTGATCGTCAAAGTGACTTGATTGTCAAAGTGACTTCTTGAACATGCTTTTGACTTATTGATCTTCCTTTTCACTTCTTGATAGTCCTTTATACTCCTTAATCGTCATTTGTACTTATTCGCCCTTTTGGTTGATCGTCATAGCGACATCATGAATACCTAAATGACTTGTAGATCGTCCTTTTACTTTCATGATAGTACTAATCACTTCTTTTTCGACCTAGTTACTTCTTGAGCGTCGTTGGGTTTATTTCGTCCTTGTGACTTAATCGTTCTAAGGTCTTGATCGTCTTGTTGACTTGATCTTTCCTGTGTCTTGATCGTCTTTCGGCTACATTCGTTCTTGTGACTTGATCATCATCATTAATTGATCGCTTTTTATTTCTTGATCATTTTTGTGACTTGATGGTATTTGTGACTTGATCGTCAAAGTGACTTGATTATCAAAGTGACTTCTTGAACATGCTTGTGACTTATTGATCTTCCTTTTCACTTCTTGATAGTCCTTTATACTCTTTAATCGTCATTTGTACTTATTTGCCCTTTTGGTTGATCGTCATAGCAACTTCATGAATACCTAAATGACTTGTAGATCGTCCTTTACCTTCATGATATTACTAATCACTTCTTTTTCGACCTAGTTACTTCTTGAGCGTCGTTGGGTTTATTTCGTCCTTGTGACTTAATCGTTCTAAGGTCTTGATCGTCTTGTTGACTTGATTTTTCCTGTGTCTTGATCGTCTTTTGGCTTCATTCGTTCTTGTGACTTGATCATCCTTATGAATTGATTGTTTTGGTTTCTTGATTGAATTTGTGACTTGATTGTCAAAACGACTTCTTGAACATGCTTGTTACTTATTGATCTTCCTTTTCACTTCTTGATAGTCCTGTATACTCCTAAATCGTCATTTGTTCTTATTCGCCCTTATGATTGATCGGTCAAGCGACTTCATGAATACCTAAATGAATTGTAGATCGTCCTTTTACTTTCATGATAGTACTAATCACTTCTTTTTCGACCTAGTTACTTCTTGAGCGTCGTTGGGTTTATTTCGTCCTTGTGACTTAATCGTTCTAAGGTCTTGATCGTCTTGTTGACTTGATCTTTCCTGTGTCTTGATCGTCTTTCGGCTTCATTCGTTCTTGTGACTTGATCATCATCATTAATTGATCGCTTTTTATTTCTTGATCGTATTTGTGACTTGATCGTCAAAGTGACTTGATTGTCAAAGTGACTTCTTGAACATGCTTTTGACTTATTGATCTTCCTTTTCACTTCTTGATAGTCCTTTATACTCCTTAATCGTCATTTGTACTTATTCGCCCTTTTGGTTGATCGTCATAGCGACATCATGAATACCTAAATGACTTGTAGATCGTCCTTTTACTTTCATGATAGTACTAATCACTTCTTTTTCGACCTAGTTACTTCTTGAGCGTCGTTGGGTTTATTTCGTCCTTGTGACTTAATCGTTCTAAGGTCTTGATCGTCTTGTTGACTTGATCTTTCCTGTGTCTTGATCGTCTTTCGGCTACATTCGTTCTTGTGACTTGATCATCATCATTAATTGATCGCTTTTTATTTCTTGATCATTTTTGTGACTTGATGGTATTTGTGACTTGATCGTCAAAGTGACTTGATTATCAAAGTGACTTCTTGAACATACTTGTGACTTATTGATCTTCCTTTTCACTTCTTGATAGTCCTTTATACTCCTTAATCGTCATTTGTACTTATTCGCCCTTTTGGTTGATCGTCATAGCGACTTCATGAATACCTAAATGACTTGTAGATCGTCCTTTTACTTTCATGATAGTACTAATCACTTCTTTTTCGACCTAGTTACTTCTTGAGCGTCTTTGGGTTTATTTCGTCCTTGTGACTCAATCGTTCTAAGGTCTTGATCGTCTTGTTGACTTGATCTTTCCTGTGTCTTGATCGTCTTTCGGCTACATTCGTTCTTGTGACTTGATCATCATCATTAATTGATCGCTTTTTATTTCTTGATCGTATTGTGACTTGATCGTCAAAGTGACTTGATTGTCAAAGTGACTTCTTGAACATGCTTGTGACTTATTGATCTTCCTTTTCACTTCTTGATAGTCCTTTATACTCCTTAATCGTCATTTGTACTTATTCGCCCTTTTGGTTGATCGTCATAGCGACTTCATGAATACCTAAATGACTTGTAGATCGTCCTTTTACTTTCATGATAGTACTAATCACTTCTTTTCGACCTAGTTACTTCTTGAGCGTCTTTGGGTTTATTTCGTCCTTGTGACTCAATCGTTCTAAGGTCTTGATCGTCTTGTTGACTTGATCTTTCCTGTGTCTTGATCGTCTTTCGGCTACATTCGTTCTTGTGACTTGATCATCATCATTAATTGATCGCTTTTTATTTCTTGATCGTATTTGTGACTTGATCGTCAAAGTGACTTGATTGTCAAAGTGACTTCTTGAACATGCTTGTGACTTATTGATCTTCCTTTTCACTTCTTGATAGTCCTTTATACTCCTTAATCGTCATTTGAACTTATTCGCCCTTTTGGTTGATCGTCATAGCGACTTCATGAATACCTAAATGACTTGTAGATCGTCCTTTTACTTTCATGATAGTACTAATCACTTCTTTTTGGACCTAGTCACTTCTTGAGCGTCGTTTGGTTTATTTCGTCCTTGTGACTTAATAGTTCGAAGGTCTTGATCGTCTTGTTGACTTGATCTTTCCTGTGTCTTGATCGTCTTTTGGCTACATTCGTTCTTGTGACTTGATCATCATTATGAATTGATTGTTTTGGTTTCTTGATTGTATTTATGACTTGATTGTCAAAGTGACTTCTTGAACATGCTTGTGACTTATTGATCTTCCTTTTCACTTCTTGATAGTCCTTTATACTCCTTAATAGTCATTTGTTCTTATTCGCCCTTTTGTTTGATCGGTCAAGCGACTCATGAATACCTAAATGACTTGTAGATCGTCCTTTTACTTTCATGATAGTACTAATCACCTCTTTTTCGACCTAGTTACTTCTTGAGCGTCGTCGGGTTTATTTCGTCCCTTGTGACTTAATCGTTCTAAGGTCTTGATCGTCTTGTTGACTTGATCTTTTCTGTGTCTTGATTGTCTTTCGGCTTCATTCGTTCTTGTGACTTGATCATCATCATTAATTGATCGTTTTTTATTTCTTGATCGTATATGTGACTTGATCGTCAAAGTGACTTGATTGTCAAAGTGACTTCTTGAACATGCTTGTGACTTATTGATCTTCCTTTTCACTTCTTGATAGTCCTTTATACTCCTTAATCGTCATTTGTACTTATTCGCCCTTTTGGTTGATCGTCATAGCGACTTCATGAATACCTAAATGACTTGTAGATCGTCCTTTTACTTTCATGATAGTACTAATCACTTCTTTTCGACCTAGTTACTTCTTGAGCGTCTTTGGGTTTATTTCGTCCTTGTGACTTAATCGTTCTAAGGTCTTGATCGTCTTGTTGACTTGATCTTTCCTGTGTCTTGATCGTCTTTCGGCTACAGTCGTTCTTGTGACTTGATCATCATCATTAATTGATCGCTTTTTATTTCTTGATCATTTTGTGACTTGATGGTATTTGTGACTTGATCGTCAAAGTGACTTGATTATCAAAGTGACTTCTTGAACATACTTGTGACTTATTGATCTTCCTTTTCACTTCTTGATAGTCCTTTATACTCTTTAATCGTCATTTGTACTTATTCGCCCTTTTGGTTGATCGTCATAGCGACTTCATGAATACCTAAATGACTTGTAGATCGTCCTTTTACTTTCATGATAGTACTAATCACTTCTTTTTCGACCTAGTTACTTCTTGAGCGTCGTTGGGTTTATTTCGTCCTTGTGACTTAATCGTTCTAAGGTCTTGATCGTCTTGTTGACTTGATCTTTCTTGTGTCTTGATCGTCTTTCGGCTACATTCGTTCTTGTGACTTGATCATCATCATTAATTGATCGCTTTTTATTTCTTGATCATTTTTGTGACTTGATCGTATTTGTGACTTGATCGTCAAAGTGATTTGATTATCAAAGTGACTTCTTGAACTTACTTGTGACTTATTGATCTTCCTTTTCACTTCTTGATAGTTCTTTATACTCCTTAATCGTCATTTGTACTTATTCGCCCTTTTGGTTGATCGTCATAGCGACTTCATGAATACCTAAATGACTTGTAGATCGTCCTTTTACTTTCATGATAGTACTAATCACTTCTTTTTCGACCTAGTTACTTCTTGAGCGTCGTTGGGTTTATTTCGTCCTTGTGACTTAATCGTTCTAAGGTCTTGATCGTCTTGTTGACTTGATCTTTCCTGTGTCTTGATCGTCTTTCGGCTACATTCGTTCTTGTGACTTGATCATCATCATTAATTGATCGCTTTTATTTCTTGATCATTTTGTGACTTGATCGTATTTGTGACTTGATCGTCAAAGTGACTTGATTATCAAAGTGACTTCTTGAACATACTTGTGACTTATTGATCTTCCTTTTCACTTCTTGATAGTCCTTTATACTCCTTAATCGTCATTTGTACTTATTCGCCCTTTTGGTTGATCGGTCAAGCGACTTCATGAATACCTAAATGACTTGTAGATCGTCCCTTTTACTTATGATAGTACTAATCACCTCTTTTTCGCCTAGTTACTTCTTGAGACGGTCGGTCGGGTTTATTTCGTCCTGTGACTTAATCGTTCTAAGGTCTTGATCGCTTGTTGACTTGATCTTTCTGTGTCTTGATTGTCTTTCGGCCTTCATTCGTTCTTGTGACTTGATCATCATCATTGATTGATCTGTTTTTTATTTCTTGGATCGTATTTGTGACTTGATCGTCAAGTGACTTGATTGTCAAAGTGACTTCTTGAACATGCTTGTGACTTATTGATCTTCCTTTTCACTTCTTGTTAGTCCTTTTTGCTCCTTAATCGTCATTTGTACTTATTCGCCCTTTTTTGATGATCGTCTAAAGCGACTTCAGGAATACCTAATATGACTTGTATGATCGTCCTTTTACTTTTATGATAGTAACTAATCACCGTCTTTTTCGTCCTAGTTACTCTTAACGTCGTTGGGTGTATTTCGTCCCGTGTACTAATCGTTCTAAGGTCTTGATCGTCTTGTTGACTTGATCTTTCCTGTGTCTTGATCGTCTTTCGGCTACATTCGTTCTTGTGACTTGATCATCTCATTAATTGATCGCTTTTTTATTCTTGTCATTTTTGTGCTGATCTATTTGTGACTTGATCGTCAAAGTGACTTGATTGTCAAAGTGACTTCTGAACATGCTTGTGACTTATTGATCTTCCTTTTCACTTCTTGATAGTCCTTTATACTCCTTAATCGTCATTTGTACTTATTCGCCCTTTTGGTTGATCGTCATAGCGACTTCATGAATACCTAATGACTTGTAGATCGTCCTTTTACTTTCATGATAGTACTAATCACTTCTTTTTCGACCTAGTTACTTTTGAACGTCGTTGGGTTATATCGTCCTGTGACTTAATCGTTCTAAGTCTTGATCGTCTTGTTGACTTGATCTTTCCTGTGTCTTGATCGTCTTTTGGCTTCATTCGTTCTTGTGACTTGATCATCCTTATGAATTGATAGTTTTGGTTTCTTGATCGTATTTGTGACTTGATCGTCAAAGTGACTTCTTGAACATGCTTGTGACTTATTGATCTTCCTTTTCACTTCTTGATAGTCCTTTATACTCCTTAATCGTCATTTGTACTTATTCGCCCTTTTGGTTGATCGTCATAGCGACTTCATGAATACCTAAATGACTTGTAGATCGTCCTTTTACATTCATGATAGTACTAATCACTTCTTTTTCGCCTAGTTACTTCTTGAGCGTCGTTTGGCTTTATTTCGTCCTTGTGACTTAATCGTTCTAAGGTCTTGATCGTCTGTTGACTTGATCTTTCTGTGTCTTGATCGTCTTCGGCTTCATTCGTTCTTGTGACTTGATCATCATCATTAATTGATCGTTTTGTATTCTTGATCGTATTTGTGACTTGATCGTCAAAGTGACTTCTTGAACAGTTGTGACTTATTGATCTTCCTTTCACTTCTTGATAGTCCTTTATACTCCTTAATCGTCATTTGTACTTATTCGCCCTTTTGTTGATCGTCATAGCACTTCATGAATACCTAAAGACTTGTAGATCGTCCTTTTACTTTCATGATAGTACTAATCACCTCTTTTTCGACCTAGTTACTTCTTGAGCGTCGTCGGGTTTATTTCGTCCTTGTGACTTAATCGTTCTAAGGTCTTGATCGTCTTGTTGAGTTGATCTTTCCTGTGTCTTGATCGTCTTTCGGCTTCATTCGTTCTTTGGACTTGATCATCATCATTAATTGATCGTTTTTTATTTCTTGATCGTATTTGTGACTTGATCGTCAAAGTGACTTGATTGTCAAAGTGACTTCTTGAACATGCTTGTGACTTATTGATCTTCCTTTTCACTTCTTGATAGTCCTTTATACTCCTTAATCGTCATTTGTACTTATTCGCCCTTTTGGTTGATCGTCATAGCGACTTCATGAATACCTAAATGACTTGTGATCGTCCTTTTACTTTCATGATAGTACTAATCACTTCTTTTTCGACCTAGTTACTTCTTGAGACGTCGTTTTGGTTTTATTCGTCCCTGTGACTTAATCGCTTCTAAAGGGCTTGATCGTCTTGTTGACTTGATCTTTCCTGTGCTTGATCGTCTTTTGGCTTCATTCGTTCTTGTGACTTGATCATCCTTAGTGAATTGATTGTTTGGTTCTTGATTGTATTTGTGACTTGATTGTCAAGTGACTTCTTGAACTGCTTGTGACTTATTGATCTTCCTTTTCACTTCTTGATAGTCCTTTATACTCCTTCATCGTCATTTGTACTTATTCGCCCTTTTGGTTGATCGTCATAGCGACTTCATGAATACCTAAATGACTTGTAGATCGTCCTTTTACTTTCATGATAGTACTAATCACTTCTTTTTCGACCTAGTTACTTCTTGAGCGTCGTTGGGTTTATTTCGTCCTTGTGACTTAATCGTTCTAAAGGTCTTGATCGTCTTGTTGACTTGATCTTTCCTTGTCTTGATTGTCTTTTGGCTTCATTCGTTCTTGACTTGATCATCATCATTATGATCGTTTTTTTTCTGATTGTATTTGTGACTTGACGTCAGTGACTTGTGTCAAAGTGACTTCTTGAACATGCTTGTGACTTATTGATCTTCCTTTTCACTTCTTGATAGTCCTTTATACTCCTTAATCGTCATTTGTACTTATTCGCCCTTTTGGTTGATCGTCATAGCGACTTCATGAATCCTAAATGACTTGTAGATCGTCCTTTTACTTTCATGATAGTACAATCACTTCTTTTTCGACCTAGTTACTTCTTGAGCGTCGTTTGGGTTATTTCGTCCTTGTGACTTAATCGTTCGAAGGTCTTGATCGTCTTGTTGACTTATCTTTCCTGTGTCTTGATCGTCTTTCGGCTTCATTCGTTCTTGTGACTGATCATCTATGAATTGATGTTTTGGTTTCTGATTGAATTTGTGACTTGATTGCAAAGTGACTTCTTGACATGCTTGTTACTTATTGATCTTCCTTTTCACTTCTTGATAGTCCTTTATACTCCTAATCGTCATTTGACTATTCGCCCTTTTGTTGATCGTCAAGCGACTTCATGAATACCTAAATGACTTGTAGATCGTCTTTTACTTTCATGATAGTACTAATCACCTCTTTTTCGACCTAGTTACTTCTTGAGCGTCGTCGGGTTTATTTCGTCCTTGTGACTTAATCGTTCTAAGGTCTTGATCGTCTTGTTGACTTGATCTTTTCTGTGTCTTGATTGTCTTTCGGCTTCATTCGTTCTTGTGACTTGATCATCATCATTAATGATCGTTTTTTATTCTGATCGTATTTGTGACGTGATCGTCAAAGTGACTTCTTGAACATGCTTGTGACTTTTATTGATCTTCCTTTTCACTTCTTGATAGTCCTTTATACTCTTAATCGTCATTTGTACTTATTCCCCTTTTGGTTGATCGTCATAGCGACTTCATGAATACTAAATGACTTGTAGATCGTCCTTTTACTTTCATGATAGTACTAATCACTTCTTTTCGACCTAGTTACTTCTTGAGCGTCGTGGGTTTATTTCGTCCTTGTGACTTAATCGTTCGAGGTCTTGATCGTCTGTTGACTGATCTTTCTGTGTCTGATCGTCTTTTGGCTTCATTCGTTCTTGTGACTTGATCATCATCATTATTGATCGCTTTTTATTTCTTGATCATTTTTGTGACTTGATCGTATTTGTGACTTGATCGTCAAAGTGACTTGATTATCAAGTGACTTCTTGAACATGCTTGTGACTATTGATCTTCCTTTTCACTTCTTGATAGTCCTTTATACCCTTAATCGTCATTTGTCTTATTCGCCCTTTTGGTTGATCGTCATAGCGACTTCATGAATACCTAAATGACTTGTAGATCGTCCTTTTACTTTCATGATAGTATAATCACTTCTTTTTTTCGACCTAGTTACTTCTTGAGCGTCGTTTGGTTTTTCGTCCTTGTGACTTAATCGTTCGAAGGTCTTGATCGTCTTGTTGACTTGATCTTTCCTGTGTCTT